>JAQGBD010001882.1:0-12677 GCA_034698165.1 Punctoribates punctum | reverse complement strand
AGTTTGAGGTCTCTGTGCGCCACTCTTTGCTTATGGAGATAACTGACGCCATTCAACATCTGATTAAACCAAAGACGACACGTATTCTCATCAAAGGGACCCAATTGTTGCAAATGTGTGGAAAGGTCGCCACCGGAGGCGTAGTCCATAAAAATATAGAGAAAGTGTTTGTCGACAATAAAGTGGTCAAACATTCGAATAATGTTCTGGTGTTTGATCCGCTCCAACACAAACAGTTCGATCTTCGCCTCATTCATGAGTTTTGCTCTGTTTTTGTCTTTGTTTCGGGAGATGTCAACCACTTTGCAGGCGATGACGTCATTTACTTTCAGGGGTTTCCGTTCGATCAAAACCTTTGCCTTAAAAACTTTGGCAAAACTTCCGGAACCAATCTCTTCTTCCAGTTTGTAGCCCTTCTCTGCCAACAACTGATTCAATATCTTTGTGTTCACTTCTGGAAAGCTGTGAACAGTTGTCAAGTCGTGGACTTCCAGTAGTGATGGACTCGAAACGTCGTCCACAGTTTTCAACCGCTTTTTCGCCGAATCTCTATTTTTAACCACAGGTTTGTCTTTGGCTTCAAACCAATGACGACAACAGCAAAAGACTTTCTTCAAACAGTTTCCCATAAGATATTACTTTTAAAACACTATTATATTAACAGAGTTTTTAAGACAATCACTGAATTGTTTCCAAAAGTTAAGACAATTAACGGATAAATCTGTTTGAAATCAATTCACGAGAATTTTTAACAATTCTTGAATACAAAAACCAAAAGCTTTGAGATTTTCTCCTTATTCTTGTGCTGACTCTTAGCTAAGAATATGCATTCAAACAATTCTAACACATTTCACAAATCATTGAATTCATTGTTATTTTCCTAAATTATTGTCAATTATTCTGAATGTTATCTGAAATTTACTAATTTGTCAAATAATCAAAATTTTGTAATAATTTTAATAAACATTAAATAAAATATGAATTTTGCTAGTTAATTCTGATCATGCCATCTTGGTCATTGATTCGATAAAAATAATCTTAGATAAATTTTCAAATATTTATTTGAATATAAAGAGTTATCGGCAGAATTTAAAAGGGATATAAAATTGAACTAACCTTGAGTTTGGTTCACAAGTTTGTTATCAATTCAAAGAATATAAAAGAGTAATGTTTTTGTCCTAATTCTCATTGAAAACTAATAATCTCTAAAAAGCAGATGTTTTTCCAAACACTGATTTCACCCAAAATTGCCTCAAATTTCTGAATAATCCATCAAATTCTTGTCACAATGATTCTTATCCATGATATTTCATCGTAAAGACCAAGAACTAAATGATTGAATCGATTTAAAGAAAACAAATAATTATTTATTTTCATCTTGTTTTAGATATTTCTCTTTTAAAATTCACATAAAGTTTAACTGGATCATTTAGAATAACGAATGGAATGTAATTAAAATTGAGTCGAGGCATGAATTAATTTAAGCGTAAAACGCAATGTCTTTAAGTTTATTGATTTTTATTAGAATTGACTCCAATTTAGAGACCAATAAATTAGAGTAATTCTGAGGAGAGTTTCAGTTTTGATGATTAATGCATTTTGTCGTCAATTATCGTCTTAACCCTCGCCTAAAAAGTTGTGTCACTTTTTAAGCAGAAATCTGTCATTTGCATCAAATTTGAAACATTTCTGAATTCTCAGACTTCTTGTGAAAAAATATTTATATTATATAATTGGAGTCGATTTGGAGGCAATACTTATTTATATGACATGAGGTCATCGAATCAGTTAAGATAAAAGCAAATGTTTGATAACGACTAATGAAACTCTGGATCTATTAGTTTAAGAATTTTTGGGCAAAACTTTCAAATGAAAACTTGTCTTAAAACAAATAATTAGAATAAGTATTGGCTTTCAATTCAATTATGCGCTTATTCTCAATATTTGCCATCATTTTCATTGATGGAGTCTTTTCGGCCTTTGTTTTCGATCCGAGTAATTGATTGATATTTTTGTGAATATGTTATCAATGAATTTCGATTTCAGAATTAACTCATGAGATCCAAAAAGTGGTCGATTCGGGCAATGATTTTACGCTTCTCTTTCGTGAAGTTAAGCCCCGCCGAAGGCCTGAACAGCCGATCGTCGAAATAAGAAATCTGGCCAACAGTTTGAGAGTAACTCTGAACAGAACCCATCCATCAGTTACTCTGAATCTGAGAGAAGCCGTCTTCAAAGGACCAGCAATTGAGAGGAACTTCAGTCTACCCCTAACAGGACTGAACGAAACAAGTAATCATAAGTTTCTTATTATTCATTTCGAAGACTATACTCACGACAATCCGGAGTCAATTAAACAGCGTTTGTGGGTATTCTTAGATTGTGTATCACAGGGTTACCTAACCCTCAACAGCAACATTTTCAACGGATACCGGAAAGACGGCGGACCCATAAGAGCTGTCAGTTCTCATTACTTGAAGACAACAAAATTCAAATGAAATTCTCTCCAAATTAGGAAAGGGATAAACGGCTTACTGTTGAGTGTCATCCCAATGGAATCCATCAGATCTTACACGAAGTCGAGTGTCCATCAGCGCTGACACAGACACACAATCACCGGATTATTCTGACCCGAGCCACTACTTCTACTGTGGATAGAGACGGAACCACATATCACTTCAATGGGAAACATACCGAAAATGATTACATTATGAAAGCTTTGGCTGAGTTTCAGTTCGCTCTGAAAGACTTGAAGCGTTCCATTGAATTACAGGTATTTCCACTCAATTATTATTAATTCAATTCAATTATGAATTACTGATAGACTCGAGAGACCAAAGCTTTGCGCGAAACTATGGAAAGGTGTAACTTTTGCCGGGGTTAGACATTTGCTACCCTATTGAGTACTCGTATTAATTTGATTGGCATATTAGCAGGCCAGTTAGTGACCGGGTGCTCCACCAAACCCTGTTTTGCAGGAGTATCGTGCAGAGATCTGCCTAATGGTGGCTTCCGATGTGGCGCCTGTCCTAAGGGTAAACCATTCCTTTACTTCACTTTCAATAAATTTAATCTCAGGGATGACTGGCGATGGAATGGAGTGCCACCACATGACTACTTGCAGTGACAGACCCTGTTTTCAAGGCGCTCAATGTTTTGATGATGAAGGACAGGGCTTTAGATGTGGGCCCTGTCCAGTTGGATACAAAGGAAATGGCGTTACCTGCTCCTTGGCCATCAGATGTTCTGATAATCCATGTCATCCGGGAGTTAGTTGTGTGAATCACGACGAGCCACCGGGTTATCGATGTGGTGCCTGTCCTCAAGGTTTGACAGGAAATGGAATCTCTTGTGAAGACATCGATGAATGCGAATACAGACCCTGTAATCCCAGTTCTCAGTGCATAAATCTTGCGCCAGGATATAGATGTGGTCCCTGTCCTCCAGGATATACTGGAAGACAAATTCAAGGGATCGGTATAGAGTTTGCCCGAGCGAACAGACAGGTATTCCTCCCGTTATTATTGTGATTCAAAATTAAAGTTTTCCCGAAGTTATGCTTAGATGTGAATGAATGCGATGACGGAAGGAATGGAGGCTGTGTTGAGAATTCCCAGTGCATAAACACCCATGGTTCGTTCACTTGTGGGGAGTGTATTGAGGGTTTTCTGGGAAATCAAACGGTTGGATGTCATCCCCATCCGGGCACCTGTCCTGATGGCACTATTTGTGACGGAAACGCTGAATGTATTATCAGAAGAGGTTATGGCAGATATCAGTGCAGATGTAAAGTTGGTTTCGCGGGAGACGGTCGCACCTGTGGTCTCGACAGTGATTTGGACGGATGGCCCGACCATAACCTCAGATGTTCTGATCCCCGATGTATTGCGGTTCGTATTACAGATATTCTTCTAAAATAAATACTAAAATAATGAGATTTATTTAGGATAACTGTCCGCTCATCCCTAACAGTGGTCAGGAGGACGCCGACAGAGATCTTATTGGAGACGCCTGCGATGAAGACGCAGACAATGACGGCATCATAAATGATCCGGTACATCAGTTTTAGTGTCAAAATGTGAGTCAAGTCTTTTAAATTATAGGATAACTGTCCGCTCGTCAGTAATCCAAACCAGGAGGATACAGATTCAGATGGCCCGGACACTCTCGGAAATGCTTGCGATAACTGTCCCACAATTTCTAATACGGATCAACTTGACTCTGATAACGACGGTTTGGGCGATTTGTGTGATCCCGACGCTGACAACGATGGAGTGATCAACAGTCAGGACAATTGTCCTTTAATTGCTAATAGTGATCAGTTGGACAGAGATGGGGACGGAGTGGGAGATAAGTGTGACAACTGTCCCCTTCACCCAAATACTAATCAAAAGGATTCCGACAAAGATCTTGTGGGAGACGTTTGTGATAACAATTATGACAGGTTTGCAATCATTAAGTCTTTGCGGATGGAATTCATTTGATTTAATTTTAGAGATTTGGATGGAATACAAGATAATGTAGACAATTGTCCAGGTATTCAATCAAAAGAATGATTATTACTCTGATAATAATTTATTTGTCTTCAGAAATACCAAACAGCGATCAGTTGGACACCGATGAGGACGGATTAGGTTCGCTCACAATAAATACAGGAATTAATGAGATAACTTTATTCAACTTTATTCTTGGTCAAATAGGTGATGTCTGCGATTTTGATAAAGATAATGATGGTGTAGCCGATAATGTGGACAATTGTCCATTGGGTCAGTCTATCAAATACCTAAAATGTCTCAGAATATTGATTATTACCTAAATTGCAGTCTATAATCCGGATCAGAGGGACACCAATAACACAGGAGTGGGCGACGCCTGTCGGGGAGACTTCGATGGAGATGGAGTACCCGATAATCTGGATGTGTGTCCCGACAATAGAAAAGTATACGCCACTGACTTCAGAGCCTATCAAACAGTGGTATTAGACCCGGAGGGAGACTCACAAATAGACCCCCATTGGGTTATCTATAATAAAGGGGCGGAAATCGTGCAAACAATGAATAGTGATCCGGGGCTGGCCGTTGGCTTTCATGCCTTTGGAGGCGTCGACTTTGAGGGCACTTTCTTTGTCGACACTGAAATAGATGACGACTACGTGGGACTAGTTTTCAGTTACCAGGATAATGCTCATTTCTATACAGTTATGTGGAAGAAAGCCACTCAGACCTACTGGCAGGCCACTCCTTTCAGAGCAGTGGCTGAGCCCGGCATCCAATTGAAGTTGGTTACATCATCGAGTGGTCCTGGTCAAATGCTTAGAAATTCGTTATGGCATACGGGAAATACTGATAGTCAGGTCGGTTTGCTTTGGCGCGACCCCAGAAATGTAGGCTGGAAGGAAAGGGTGGCCTATAGATGGCTTCTTATTCATAGGCCTAAAATAGGATTAATGAGGTTCGTTTGGATGACCATTTGACTTAATCAATCTAATTATTTGTGTTGTCCTCGACTCAGACTCAGAATATTTGAAGGCGAGAATATGGTGGCCGACTCCGGCAACCTCTTTGATAACACACTCAAAGGGGGACGACTGGGAGTGTTCTGCTTTTCTCAGGAGGCTATCATTTGGTCAGATCTGGTCTATCGATGCAATGAAGCGGTTCCTCAGTCGATATATGAAGACCTTCCGCGAAGACTTCAAAGCGAAGTAGAAGTGGACACAACCAGAGCTTCAGAGATCATACAAGTGGGACGACGAAGGGCTGAGTCATCTGCGCCCACATTCATTCCCAATTCAGGTTATCGCGGATGATATGACTCTTCATATAATTTCATTAAACTAATCGAAAGTCACTCATAATTGACTTCAAATTCATTTCAATTTTCTAATTGAGAGCAAAAACTTATTTGATTTGATTTGTCTAATGTTTAGCCCTAACCCTAACCACGGGTTTAATGCTCTTTAAATCCCTCTCTAAAAACTCTTTTTCATTGTAATGTTCTTGCTAAACATTTTCTGGATTATATAGTATTTGAATAGTTGGTGATTGACCATGCTCTTTTATTCAACTATCAGTTTAATTGAAAAAAGTTTGATCTTGAACCAATGTTTTATAACATTAATTTACTGCCTGAATTTGTTGATAAAGATAACGTTTTAAGACAAATCAGCTAGATCGCTTATTTATCCGCTAGAATATGTCAGTAAGAATGAGCTTGATTCAATTATCGTTGTAATTGTGGTCATTTTAAATCAAATTAAATCATTGAAATTGTTGTGAAAAATAATTTAATCATTTTATTTGAAACCAAATTTAAATAATATTAGAATCAAATCAAAGATTGTATTTATATTTAATGAATGATTTGATGACTTTTGAGCCAAAAAACAATTAATGCTAAAAAAGTTCACTGCTTTCCATTGATTGCAATGTTTGCGAACGATCTCTAAATTCATTATAAAATTTGTCCTATAATTCAATCAGATCTGAGCCTAAGGTTGATATCCCGGAGTCCTTATCTGTTGCAATGGTCACCGATTCTGAGCTAATTTCAGATTCTTTGTTCGTTACCGTTGTTTCCGATTCGATGGGATTTCCATTAATATTGGATTCTGTTGTGATTCCATCAGAGCTGACACTTACTGTCGTCCCCTCAGAACTAATCTCGTGATTAGGTTTGAGCGTTGATTCTGAGCTCGAACTCGAATTAGACAATAAAGTCTCGGTTACTGTCTGTGGAGTTGTCTCACTATTGTCTTCATAGGATTTAGTGGTTCTACTGTTTGAGTCCATTATGGAAACGGTTATGATTTCATCTTTGGCTTCGACTACTACTTTCATTGTCGTCAATGTTTGGGTAGTCGTCTCTTCTGAATTATCTTCAGGTATGTATTTATCCGTTGAAATGGTTTCTATTTTCTCTTCTGGTAGTCTTGTTGTCGGTTCTTCGGGTTTAATAGTTTCAGTAATAAGTGATTCCGAGTCCGAAATCTTTTTCGTCATATCTTTTTCGACAGTTTCATAAGGAGTAGTAATTATAGACTCTTTTGTAACGACTTCTTCTGAAGAGGAAGTTATTGGTGGAGTCATTGTCTCTCCAGTGGAAGTCGATATCTGATCTGATTTCACAATAGTGGGGTCGGCTGTCGGCACTTCAACAGACATGGCATCCGAAGAAATATCAGATTCAATAGGTTTGTCCTCAATTTTCACGTCCTCTTCTATTTTAGGTGTAGTTTCATAAACTTTTGTTTCAGAAGGAGTGGTCATTTCTGGGACTGTTGTCTGAGCTTTTGTTTGTGGTCTTTCTGTTGACCCTTCAGTTGGTGTGATCTCATAATTAGGTTGAGTTTCAGGTTCTTCTGATTTAATCACTTCTGTAGTTATGGCAATACTTTGGGTTTCGCTCTTCTCTGAGTCAGAGCTGGAAGTAGTCGTCTCTATATTTGATGGCAAAGTAATCGACTGTTTAGTCGTTTCCTCGTTTACTACGACTACTGTTTTCGATTCATTTTCATCAATTTTATCCAATTGAGTCGTTGTCTCGATATTAACCTCTTCTTCGATGGCTTTTGTTGTTATGGGAACAGATTCTGTGGTGACTTCAGATTCTATTTTCTTCTGTGTTTGACTTTCATCAATGCTCTGTTTTGTTGTGACCTCTTCAGGAACTGTCTCAGTGACTAAAGGAATGGTATCTGAATTAGTATTTCGATCATTACTCGATTCAGTGGTCATTTCGTATCCATTCGTTACAACTTCTGGAGAAATGTTTTCGGGAGAAGTGTTTATATTTTCTGTTTGTGATATCAATTCTTTTGTAGTCGTTTCCACTGCGCTTTCGGTCACAATTTCAGGTGATATCGATTCAGTTATAACTTCTTTTTGTCCACTTTCTGTTGACTGAGTTGTGATTTCTGATTGGATTGTTGTCATTATTGTCTCAGACAAGGGCTCTGATGTTTCTGTACTCTTAGGAGAGGTTTCAATACTTGGAGCAGAAGTTTCAACATTTGGAACAATCGTTTGAGTATTTGTCGAGTATTCTGTTGTTGTCTTTGTTTCTAACTCTTTGATTACGTCAACTGTCGAGTACTGAGTCGATGAGCTCTCAACAGCTGCTGATGTGACCGTTGACTCTGACTCTGGCAATGACTGACTCTTTGTCGAAGATTCTGTTATCAGATCATTCGGAGCCAAAGTCTCTGATAGAGTTGTGGTCTCCTTCACTAACGGAGAAGAAGTCGAGGAAACTGTAGTTATAGAGGAAAGAGTTGTTATCGGAGATGATTCCGTTGTTATGGGGACTGCATCTGTCTTTTGAGATTCAGCGCTGATAGTTGTTGGGACGGTTATGGGGACAGTTGTTGGGGGTAGAGTTGAATATGTGGTTATAGCTTCAGTTGAACTACTAGTCAATGGAGTGGTTGTGGGTGAAGAGGTGGCCATAGTTGTTGATGGGGTGGTTGATGTCGTTGTTGAAGGGGTTGTAATGGGTTCAGTGATAGGACTTGTGGGCAATGGAGAAGTAGTGGTCGGCATAGGTGTAGTCACTGATTGAGTAGTTGGACTCTTTGAGAAAAGAGTGGTCAGAATAGCGATGGTTGTGCTCTTCACTGTAACACTCGACGGCGTATTCTCTATAAATATAAATTCAATAAATAACTGAATATTTCTCTTGAGTATCAAACCTGGAGGGCAGTGGTCATATCGGGGACAGCATTCTCCTAGCACATATTCCGGTTCGCAGTCGAATCGGAACTTGCAATCAGCGAGAGAGCAAGTAATGGAACTACCTTGGCAGTAACATGAATAGCAGGGACTCTCAGCATTGGGTATGCGATCGCCGTCGCCGTAATATTTGCCGTTATGTTCACAACCTTTCAATTGAAGGATAACTTCAGAAATCGAAGGAATATTTAATTTAAAGCCAATACTAACCGCACTGGTATTGGGGACAACACTCTCCCGCTCTTCGTATGGCTTTACAGCCTGTCTTGACTTCACACTCCCTCAGTACACATGAAAAGCCCGGAGGTCTGCATTTACATGACTCGCACGGATCGTCTGTCGGGATCGGATCTCCATCTTTATAGACAATATGGTCGACTGTGCAGGCTTTGGGGGACAGGCATTCAAATATAGGTTTAGATCGGTTCCGATAAAAATCATTTCAATTGAATACAATTATTGAATACATATTTGAAATATGTATTAAAATAGGAATAAAATTATTGTTTGGGTAACAATTATGAAACGTACCTGTCTCATTTGCAATGTAAGAAAAAGCTCGTCTGTACCTCAAGGGAACTGCACCTAAAATAATGATAAGAATAAACCAATAATTTATTTTTAAAATCTGTTCTTAAAATTGTTTATATAAAAAGTTTAAATCTTTTTATTTAGTTATCAAAAATATTTATAACAATTTCTTTATTTATTAGTTTTGAAAATGAATTGCGAACTCATTTACCAAACCATTAAATCAATGAAATCCTTTGTCAGGGATGGCCAGCGGCCGGATCCCCAAAAGCGCTGTAAGATATGGCACAAAACAAACTTGAGCAAAACCATAATGCTAAAATTTATGCTCTGGGGGATTAAATTCTCCGACCCTCCCCCTGGACATCACTGATCTTTATGCATAAACTGGTGTTAGAAAAAGGTTTTGGCTGAGATTGAGAGCAATGTGAATAAGGGATTATTGAGGCTATTGTTTTGTATGCTATCAAAAGAACAATTTGATTGAACGGGTTTATAATCACTCCGATTAAAAAGTGGGAAAATGATTGCCCAAAAACAAGGTAACTTTTATTGCAAATTTATTACTTTTTCGACTCATCTTTTTTTAGGCACTTTTGATAAATTAATTATTCTGTGCATTAATATGAGAGGAGCGCAGCCATTGAGCCATTGGGGTCTTTGCAATCTTAACTGAATCGACCCAATATTCTTAATATTTGATTCATATATAGAGTTTGAAATTAATGCAATTTCTTCTTATTTTGGCCAAGATTACTAATGGACTGCCTGTGCAAAAGTTATGGAGAGTTGAAAGGCAGTCCACCTGTGCGCCCACCCAACCTTTCATTCCATAAAAGCGGTAATTGTGTCTCCAAAGCGACATTTGGCAAACAAACGGTTCATTTTTATGAATTAGACATTAGATAGACATCAGATATGAGAAGGGCTTCCATACAAAGAGCAGGTAATCGACCAAATGATTCATTGATTGCAATATTTGAGAGATAAGCAGATGGTATGACTCATACGACAAATAAATTCAAATATTATCTAAGAATAAGCCTATTGTGAAAGCCTTGAATATTACCCCAAAATAATGGCCAAACTTTTATTGCAATTTATCTGAAGCTCAAGTTTTTTGCCGTTTTTTAGAGGAAAACACGAAATCAAAGCCAAAGATTTTGAGCAAAAATTGTTTGAAAGCATTTTTTAGCGATTATTCACTCATTCATTGCAATAAACTTTCACAGAATAGACTGTTTGAGAGACAGTTTGAGATCATTATCATTGAATTAATATTTGGGATTATTTTCAATCCTATACTTAATTGTCGTCAAACTATTTGAATATGAAAAATATGTTAATTATATTTTGATTACTAAATCGTTTGCATTGAAAAAGAAAACGGATTAAGTCTGAAATTATAACGTTTGAAGACTCGAAGAAATTATAGAAAATTGGTCTCAAAATAAACTGATTATACTTTAAGAATATACGAAAATAAATATTATTATAATAAATGAGAATATAATTTGAAACTTACGTGTAGTCGACTGACAAATAATGAGAAACACCGTTAAAACACAATAAACTTTTTGCATCTCTTTTATTATGTTTGTGAGGACTCTAAGAATCAAACGAAAGAGAAAGTAATGAATTTGAATCCAATTATCGTTTGTTTGTTTGAGAGATGTGTTTGTCTCAAGTTTAAGGCTCTCTCTATTCTCAAGGTATGGCTTCAACTCAATTATATCTAAACATAATTATTAAACACAATTTGATTAGCATGGGGAAATCCTCTCTCTCTCTCTCTCTCTCTCTCTCTCTCTCTCTCTCTCTCTCTCTCCTCATTTAATTGAAATAACGGCTCCAATACGACGTGAAATGAATGAATAAAATATAAACAATTATTAATTCCTAATAATATTTCATTGAATTTCATATAAGAATTGGAATAATTGATAACTTTCTCTACCGGTTTGTGTCTTACCTTTTAAAGGGACGATCAAAACAAAGACTTCACTGAAGTTATTTCGCATAAAATATTAATCATTAAATGAAAACTTCTCTGAAATAATCCAAAATCAGTTGGAAGAAGAGAAGACACACTTCTTCACAGATTTATTGATAGTTCTGATTACAGATTACTTCTATTGTCGGTAAACATCCGGTAAAACACATAATAAAAGTCTGTTATTCCAAAGTCGACTAAAAATAATAAACATTTATATATTTAATTTTGTTGACTGTGAGGACTGTCATCGATGAAGAGTTCTCTGAATGGAGAGAATCGGTGAAGAACTTCAATATATTTATAGCTTTATTAATGAAATTTAAGTTAAAATATGAAGACTTAGAGTATTTTAGCCGAAAAGGCTATTAAACGGCAAAAAGAGAAATGTTTTCTCTCACTGTGTGTATGGCTTTTGAGAGCTCACCTCCACTTCAGTGCACTTCAGCGGCTATTTCTCCCAGTTTTACCTGTGAGTGAAGATCAGAGGACCAGTTGATTGCCCTTCACTTCGTTTCTCATCTTTGCAATGCTTGAAAACCTGCTGAAACTCCTCCCCGAAGGCATTTTCACTAATCTATTGAAATTATGTTCAAAACTGACAGAACTCCGATTGAAAAAAAAACTTTTACTTTTCATTTTTGCTTTTTTAAAGTTTCCAATTGTTGCTAATTTATATCCAGGTTTACGTCCAGACCTTGTTATTGAAGTTTCATTTATTAAACGAAGATATATGTGATGTGATTCTGACCTCTCACTGCTCTCTCTGTTCACTTCAACCTATTTTCTCATTGAAATCAAGGGTAGAGAGAGTCTGGATGTTAATGTGAAAGCTATTTTTGAAGGCATCGGCTCCGGGTCCCACAGTTTATGAGCGCTTTTTAAACCAAAATTTATTAGAACTGCTCTAAAAAGTGACACTAATGTACACTAATGTAAGAATATTTTCCAGAATAAGATTATAAATATAATTCTGAGTCGACTTTATTTCAGTCTTCGCCGTTGGACTCAATGCAAAACTCAGTTAAAAAAGACCTCAATAACTAATATTTTCGGAAAACCATTAATGAATTGTTTTTACTTCTTTTGAAATACCTTTTTATCGATGAGACTCACAAACGGATTCACTGGAAACTCATTTAATGTAATTCACTGTTAATTCATTTCCAATGAAAATACAGTTCAAGCGTCTCATCAATTGAATAGATTATGTGATAAACAAAAAGATGAAAACAATTTTCAAACTGAAGGACGAAAAGGCCGGTCGATAATTAAAGGCTCAGATTCTTGATATGGAAATCGTTGACTGCCTTTAGTTTCGGGAAATTCCTGAAACTATTCTTAAAGTTCTTAAACTTTTGTCCATCAAAAGGAGATAATGTGTGAACCCATTGATCGCTTCCTAAGTATAAAATTATTTCGAA
>JAQGBD010001881.1:0-12685 GCA_034698165.1 Punctoribates punctum | reverse complement strand
TTTGAAAAACAACCAAAATTACCGAGGCAATAGATGTTCGGTCAAATGTGGACAAATTTTCGTAGTTATAGATTTGAAAATAGCTAAAATGTCTAAATTTCACCAATAGGTTCCGGCTGAATAGTATTAGGCGAAGTGGGATTAGGCTAAATGGGGTGGAACCGATTTAAGTGTTGTTTGACATTTTCCACACATTTGTTACTAAATTCTTGAGATATCTCAGGTTTTTACGATTATTGTCTATATTTGCAGATACTTCGCAATAATACATCCGCTGAAGAGTCGCATCAATAAAAGCAAATCTCGAACTTTGAAAATCATTTTTATGACTTATTTGATTCCATCGTTGGTTTCGCTGCCATTTCTTTACCCGAAAGCCGAGGCCATAGAAAACACTTTACACAGCAGTTATGGCACAATCTCCAGACTCACCTGTTTTATAAACTTTGACCCCCAGTTCAGAAAAATCTATTACACATTCCTCTTCATATCCTTCTATTTGATTCCATTGGCATTTATCGGATGGACCTGTTTTTGTATCGCGAGATCTCTGCTAAGAATCACAGGACTCAATAGACAGGGAAGTCTTCGGAGACAAGAAGTTAACAGAAGAAAAGTGAGTTCAAAATAACTTTTGTAGAGGGGATCCATATTTCGGGGCTGATGTGTGTGATCTGAAAATGGTCGCAGACTGGAAAAGGATTAAAAAATAACAGAAATCATTTGAATATTTTTTTTTCTTAGAAAAACACTATTTTATGAGAAAACAGAAGAGAATTTGTTCCTCGGGACAGACTTTCATTATTTTATTACATTTGTCTGTTCGGGGAATCCGATCCCACTATTACTTACTTATTTGAACAGAATATCCAATGTTTTACTAAGAATTAGTAAATTTAATTAACATATAATCGAAATTGTTTTAGCATTTCTGGCAATAACTCTATATTTTCTTTGAATGGAAGATAAAACTATTAATTATAAGATTAACACAAAAATACAAATACCGAGAATAATTTGACATCAATTTGAATATATCCAGAATATACTTATTCAGGTTCACCTGTTTCTAAGAAACCTCATAATCTCATAGTCTTTCAACCATTTATTGCATGAATAAACAGATCGGACAAATGATCTTGATAGTAGTGATGGCCTACACCATTTCCTGGACTCCATACTTCATAGTGTCGATCATAACTCAGTACCAAGAAGTGAATTTCATGCAAAAGCACAACTTTTATTTCACCATGCTCTGTATTAATTTGTTCGCATTTCTCAACTCATCCATCAATCCGTTCATTTACGCGATTATGAGCACCAGATTTCGGAATGGATTTCTCCGTATTCTCCGACTCTTCTTCTGCATCAGTGATACTAAAAGTCAAGACATCGGTAAGCATTTGAACAGAAAATCTGCATTCAATCGACTTATCCAACAATTCTTCTCTAAAACCTTTCAAATTTTATTTTCGGTCAAAGAATAATATATTTTTCAATTCTCTTATCTATTCTTTCATTTCTTCACAAAAAAAATCAAAAATGAATTAATATAAAAACATATTCAGTTTTTTCTACTTTTGAATTAGAAAAGGAGATCAATAAAAAATGATAAATAAAAAAGGAAATTGAATTTTCATAGACTGGATATTAAGCAAAAATGTTATTAATTTTTTTATTTTCTCATATAATTTGTCAAAACATTATCAAAATTGAATTCTTGGTTAAACTTTTCCTGATGTTTAATGTCACACAAAATTCTAATTTGTTTTATTAGTCTTTCGTTTCCTTTTCTCATTCAAACAATTCTCTGACAAAAATATTCAATTGAATTCTACTGTGAAAATGAGCATGCCAATTTATTTCACTTATTTTGGATTAGTTTAGCTTTAAATTTTAGTCCAGAATTTGCCAGAAGATACATTTTAGCTAGTACCCTAGAGAATTAGGTGATTTATTTGAAAATTGAAACAAACTATGTCCTTTTTCCTGAACTCCATTGCGTACTAAATTCCTAGTTTATTGATCGGAGGCAATAAACATAATTGACTTCACTCTTCTCATCTCATTTACAAAATTTCAATATTTGAAAAAAATTCAATAGAAATAAAAGAAATAGTTTTTCTCATTTTGTTTTTGTTTTTATTGTTTTTCATTCAGTAATAGTTTCGACACAACATATGAGAGAATCGATTGCTTGCAAACTGTCGACCATTTCAGTCGACAAAATGGATTTGAAAAATACAATAATCGTTGGCTGAAAAAAATGAAAATATTTACTCATTTTCTGTTTTGTCTGATATCCAGTCAATAGTATTCCGAGAAGAATACCAAAGCCATTGTCGTGTCTCAACAAATATCACCGACAAATGCTTTTGTTCGCCTGTGGAGACCCCAGTCAACTGTCCACTGATAGCTCCACTCAGCATAACGAGAGTTCGGCTGATAATGTCTTCGTCTCCAGTATTCGGCTTAACAAGATCAGTTTACGCAGAGGAATGACCTCATCCTGCGTTAAGGAGAGTATTCATCAGAATAATATGTTTAAGAAAGTTTCAAAGCAAGAAAGTAAAACTGTGCCAGCTCATTGCACTTTCAAATTATTTTGCCATAAATCAAATTTATTGAAATGTGAGATAACTCACACAAAACCTATAGGTCTGAGCACTAAAATGACAGGTAGTGAAAGTAAACTAGCTACTTTGCAGAAGTTCTGGGAAGAAAACTTCATTGATTCAAATCAGAACAACGAAAAGCATACCAAAAGAAATCCAACGCTTTGTCGATGTATTTGTGCCGTAAGTCTACCAAATCTGCCGATTATTTTATCAAAAGACATAAATTAGTTATTTTATAAATTATGTATACATTCCTTAATTTGAATAATTAAATGTGAATTAAATTAACGCTAATTATGATTAATAGCTTTTTGTCTTAATTTATTCTTTGAGAGTAATGTGTATTCATTTCATTTGAGAGATTCCTTTGAATGAAAGCTCTATTAATAGAAAGTTATATAAAAGAATAATTTAATACATAGTTTTGCAGAAAAAAATCTTTCAAATTGTTATTTATATGATTGTTATTATTGTATTTATTATGAATTTTATGTAATTGTTATTTAATTAAATTTTGGATGTTCAAATAACAAGATCATTTTAAATCTACTGAAAAGACAAAAGTGTTTTATGTTTTTTTATTTATCAGATATTCTTACCATTGATTAGATTTGTGAACCAACTTATCTTCTCTTGAATATCAAGGAATCTATTCTTTTCTTTTTGTTTGAATTGATTAATTCAAAAGATTTGTTTAGTTTTTTACAGTTATCTCACTTTTATTCTCTATTTGAAAGTCATTACAACTTATTGTCAAATGAAGAGAACAGATCTTATTTTTTGGATTCCATTGGCAGTGATTTGTTCAGTTCTTCACTCAGACAAAGAACTTGTTGAGAATAATTGCTACTTGTTCCTTTATCGAAGTCCAATTATTTTAAGCATTTTTAATATGAAAACGATATCATAATACAGATAAGAGACAGAAAATTAAATTATTCACAATTCTGGAGAATTTGGGAACAGAATCAATAAATTTGGTGAAATCCGTTACAAGCAGAGGTCGCCAAGGTACCCGATCTCAGAGCAGACCCGAAACATTTCAGAGGGTACCCCTTTATTTTCCGAGGCCTTGAGGAAAAAACGAGAAGGAGACCAAGGTGAGATTTTTCCGGCCAGAATTCTGTTGACCTTTTTGGGGCTATACCCCACTTGACTAACTTCACTGGTTACAAATGATCTTAAATGACTTATGACTATGTCAGTGTCCACTTCTTTCCGGGACATTCCCAGTCAACTATAAAGCTGATGGATTTGGTATGAAAACAATTAATTGAATAATATTATTAATAGACAACTATTTTCTTAAATAAGATGAAAACAAAGCTATTTTCTGATACACCACTCGATTCTTCGATCAATGTACGCACCGAACAGAGGGTCGAGATAATAGACCCCTTGCATGTCAGGAAATCGATAAAATATATGTCCAAAATACTGTTTGTATTATTTGATTTAATTCAAAATTCAATTATTTTATTTTTTGAATAGCAATTAACAGCATATTTGAGTCAAAGATTTATTTCTACAACAAATCTGACGAACGATTATATCGCATACTTATTCCCGAACTTATAGACCACATGAAAAAGGATTGCATAACAGAAACTCGTTTTTACGGAAGTTTGGCGGAAAGCCCTCAAAAAATCTCTTCGTTACTCAATTGGGCTTATCTTCCAAAGTATTCAACCCTTTTTAGTAATATTTCAATCGTAGAGCAGATCAACAAAATCGGAACCAATACTTCAATTGCGTATTTATAGGGACCGAATATAACCAGTAGTGGTCAGTAGACTTACATACCGGGGGAACGCTATACCTTTGTTTTTGGTTTTCGCTCGCAAAACAGCTGATCCCAAAGTTATTGAAATTTGTCAAATGTTTGATAACCCGATTTGACGTCCATCACATCCTATGGCGTCCAGGGCAATGACCAAGGTAATCAACTGTTTGCGGTATTCAATTGCCATGACAGATGGGGATGGCTAAACAGCTAACCAACAAATGTGAAGTAAAAAAGGCCCACACCGAACACCCTGCAAGAAATGTTTTTGTCCTCTTCTCATTTTATGGCTCAGAATCTGGCACTGAATTAACCGATTTGTACGGAATGGCAAACTCTTAATTCATCATTTAGTGGACAACTCTATCCTTTGAAAGTCTTGGACGACACAACTTTTTCAATTGAGGTCTTATTTCTTTTATCGTTTTCCGTTTAATTTATTGGAATTGATTTACTTTCAGTCGAATCCCAATAAAAATGTATTTTATTTATTCAACTGTCCGTCCAATACACGGTATCGCTGGTGACAAATAGAAGAAGAATATGTTCCCAAACAAAAACTAATTCAGTGCAAAGTGTGTTCTCCAATGGAAGTCGAGTTTATCACCAAATCCGACAAAAGTTCTATTTCTTTGAAAAATCCAAACGATTTTGTTATGACAGACATTTGTCGGATCTTTTGGACGTATATTTCGGTAAATTCCTCTAAAAATTTCTCAATTTCTCCAAAAATGAATACTTTTGTTATTTTGTAGATACGAGACATCGAGTGACCGGTTATTCTTATCTCATCCTATCGTCAGACCGTGTCTTCGAAGTTCTGATTTATGGGAAGAGTGATGAAAGTTATGAAACACCCGGCAAATATATTTCCGCCATTTTTATCCTCAATGAAAGTTCTCAATATTTAAGAGTAAAGGACGACAAAAGACTATCAATACAATGTAATGACACAACTGTCGGACAAGTCTCACAACTGAATGAATTTAAAATTCATTTATTCAAATCATTTATTTTCTCATTGATTTGTTTTTAATTTGAGACAAAATTAACTTCGATTATATTCTCTAAAATATTACATTCATTAAAATAAAACAGAATTTAAGAAAAGTATTTGAATTTGAAATATTTTCCCGAATACTTTGGTTATCCATTTCACCTATTCTTTGACTAAAAAGATTTTTCAAACACTTTTGAGAATTTAAATAAGGTTCGAATGAATGAAATGATAGCGGATTATACCTCAAGACTCTGTTGGGTTATCTGACAGCTATCGGAACCGAAGAAAGAATTTGTTGATATTATTCAACAAGTCATCAGTCTTTCAATTTTTGGCCACTGTTTGCACTCGGAGTTTGATAAGAGTCCAAACTTTGATATCACGAGTTCATAGTATTCCCTTGATAACTCAACTAATCATTGATTATACTTTTAAATATATAAATGTATTATTGAATACAACTTAAATCATTTCCAGTGATTATTCCTCGAAAAAAAAAAAATTTCTTCTCTTTATTGTCGAAATGTTTTCGATTGAAAATATTTTGAGTTTTATTTTTCAAAATTCAGTTTCAATTACTTTATTTGCGCTGTTTTTCAGTTTATTTCATCATATTTTTCGTTTGGCAAAAGCCAGAAAACATTTGCCTCCGGGTCCTAACGGTCTGCCAATAGTTGGATACTTGCCATTCCTGGGCAAAGAGCCGCACAGGGATATCGCAAATCTAAGCCAAAAATATGGAAACCTATTTACGTAAGTGTTTGAAATTTTGAACGAAAATTCAATTGAACAATGGGAATTTCAACAAGGTTACAATTGGGAATACATAATGTGGTCATTCTTAATGATTGGGAAGCGGTGAAAGACGCTTTTCATAAGGACGCCTTTTTAGGTCGTCCCTTCAGTAGTCCCTTTACTCTCGTCGGCAAAGCTATCAGTTAGTCATAAATCGAATATATTTACCGAAAATAAGTTTAGTATTTAAGGCTTTACTGATGAAAGCGGTTCCGTTTGGAGAGAACACCGACGCTTTGCTATACAATTGTTGAGAGATCTCGGCTTTGGAAAGGGAAGTATGGAGGACAGGATCATCGATGAGATACGTTATCTCACAGAACGCATCGACAAAACGGAAGCAAATCCAACGGATATTCACTCATTGCTCAGTCCGAGTATGTCCAACAATATCTGTCATTTGGTGTTTGGTCATCGATTCGAGACGGATGACCCCAGAAGATCCATATTAGATAAGACGTTGGATCAAGCATCTCGCAGATTCTCGCAAATTGGAATGTTAGCGATGGCCCCCACCTGGTTCTCAAAGGCTATTCTAAAAGTGGGCGCCTATGGAAACAAAAAACTTATACAAACGGTGTTCAGTATTTTCCAGTAATATATTCCCAAAACAATTCTATTTTATTCCAAAATTGTTTAACACTTTCTCCGTCTTTAGCGATGAGATAAGAGATCATCAAAAAAATTTCAATGAAAACGTTAAACGCGATTATATCGACGGATATTTGGCGGAAATGCAAATCAGAAAGAAAAAGGACCCGAACACTTCATTTACAAGTAAGCTAATCAATTACTAATCAAGTGTGGAGTCAATTGAAATATAATTAACAAGAAATACAATAAAACCAATTTAGTGGACAAACTTCAGGCCAACTGCAGAACATTTTTTGGGGCCGGCAGTGAAACTGTGCGGACGACTATGGAATGGAGTCTTCTGTTAGTCGCCCAACACTCACACTTCCAAAGAAGAATCGCCGAAGAAATCGATAATGTCATCGGCAAAGAGAGAAATGCCACCTGGGCCGACAGACTCAGAATGCCCTTCACCCAGGCATTTATCAATGAAGTGCTTCGATGGAAAACTATTATACCTTTAAATCTAATGAGAAGGTCGTCAATCAAATTAACTCTTTTGAGAAATATTTTGTTAAATAAGAAAACAATTTCACAATAATCTCAATAATTTAGTATTTGTTTTGAGAGAAACAGTTATCGATTGAACTGAACTTGACTTCAATTAATATTTAATTTGTTTTCTTCACTGTGTTTACAGATCAGTAGAGGACTCATCAATTTTAGGGCATTTCATTCCAAAGGACACATTTGTTTTGGCCAATATTTGGGCCGTTCATAACGACCCCAAAACGTGGGACAACCCCAATGAGTTCAATCCCAACCGTTTCCTCAGCGATGACGGCAAAGAACTGATCCGAACTGATTATCTCATTCCGTTCTCAGTGGGTAAGCAATTCTTCCACTTGTCATCTATTTTTGATTGGTTTCATACTGACAATAATTCAATAACTCGAATCAAGAATAACCTTGCTAACTCACTGACAAGTCACATACATTTATGATTAGATTAACAAAATGAACTGTCACTCTATCACAAATTCTTGAAGAAATGATACAAATGTAGACCACAACATCACAAAAATATTTTTGTGCTCGATCATATCTTGATTCTATAGATAGATAAGTTGTTTTCAGAGAACAAACCTGATTAGTAGTGACTACCCGTATAAACTAATTTAGTTACAAATTATAATATTTGCTGAAAATGTTGTGAATACACGGCTTTAATATTTTAATGAAATTTGAGTGGAATTTGATCATTGATTGAAACAAGGAATCGATATAATCATAACCAAGGACTTATGATTTGCGAAATCAAACATAACTCAAACATTACACTAATCCGTTATGAGCAGGACCTGGCGTATAGCCCAAATACCCCCTCATGTTTTTCCGACAAGACTGCTCTACAATTTTGTTCCAAAAAAGTACCTAGCCCCACCCCTCCGTCTCGAGTAGAAATTTTTCTTTTAGATACTAGGTCTGTCGAGTTATTGAAAATTAAAATATCCTACCGTAATTTCCTTCATGAGAAAAATTTGGTGGAACCCCCCTTATGCGTGGAGGCATATCCCCATCACTGTAACTAATAAGTGGTTATGTGAAGGATACGTAAGATTTTAGTAATTCTTGGCTTAATTTAGAAATAATCCAAACGTTAAACCATTAAAGAAATGAATCAAATGTTCGGGGATTCAATCAAATCAGGTATTAATTCATTTTTGAAATAAATGTAATGAGAGTCTAATTCAAGGCTATCCTCGCAATCGATTCGAAAGCTGTGTAACACAGTGATGCCCAAGCACCTTCAGTCAGGGAGGAGGCTGACAAAATTTTTCTAGAGGGGGTTCAGAGGGGGGTACAGAGGGGAGTATTTCAGTTTTCACAACCTCGACAGACCTAGTGCTTGTCCATAGACGTAATGTTAAAGAGAATTTTCAGCTCTAGGGGAAAGGGTTCCGTCGACGAAAAATTTCAGGGGATATATTGGCTATACTATATCCCCCTTTTGGACATCACTGGCTGTCTTTCACCAAAATATATGGTTTTCAGCTCTGACTCTGTCTCTCATACGTTATCCCATTATTTGCTGGATTTGACATTGAATTTGATCCGAAAGGCGATAAAAGTTATATTATTTTTATTCAATTTGTGCCTAATTTACGAATAACTTCGACTTTAATCAAATTTCGAGCGATTTTAAAATATTTGACTGAAAATCATTTCAAAATGAATTCAATTTCCAACAAATATAAAGCAATTATTATTGAAGTGTCAAAAATATATTAGATTTGCATAAACTTCACACTTGAATGTCTGTTCCCCAATGTATTTGTCATTTGAAAGCGTTTACGTATTTTCAGACAGAATTAGACTTCTATTCAGACATTTCAATAGATGACTACAACTCAACACAAATATTGACTCTCAGACAGACATTCAATAATTTTATTGATTTTCTTTCGTATAAAAGATTTTGATCTCATTTTGATTCTATTTGGAGTCCAAATACATCTTAAATCAAATACAACAAACTTTTCGGCGTTTTTCTCATATAAAACAAATCCACGAATTCATAGACTAAACAAATATTCAAATCAAAAGTTTTTTAATTCAGTCATTTTTAACAAAAATCTCCAAAAAGCTTATAAAACAGAATAAATATGACATTGAATTAATGATCTTTGAATAAGTACTTCAAAGAGAATACAAATTAATGGTTGAAAAGAGAAGTCAGTAAAGCACTCAATTAATAGTTAATTGCATTAATTAATTAATAGGGAAGCGTTCGTGTGCTGGAGAGACATTAGGCCGGGTGGAAGTGTTCTTGTATTTCACATCCCTTGTTCAGCGGTACACAATCAGTGCCCCATCTGGTAAAGTGTTGACCTTCGAGGATAATTTCGGTCTTTCCCTTCAACCAAAGGACAAGTCTATACTTGTATTTGAGAAACGTCTCTAAAAATATTCACTAAATCTAAATAAAAGAATATATAAATAGAATATTCTCTGCTTTTTGTATATTTTCAAATCATTACAATAAAATATAAATAATAAATATATTCAACAATTTTAAGTAAACTTTAAATTTTTGAAAAACCTATCGATTGAATGACAGTTCGATTAATTATAATGAATAACAGGATATTCGATAAATTAGACTAATTATTGAGTTTTCAATTTTCTCCAAATCTATTCAATTAATTGGCTTTATTTGAGTGCCAGTCCTTGTTTTGAACCATATTCTGAGCAAACAATAAACTAATATCACATTAATGTTATTAATGGCCAATCAAGCGATACTGCCATAGATTAATACGTTGATAGTTTGCTAGATCATTATTTTAGAGGACAGCTTTCGGTGTACTCAATGAAAATATTGAAAATCAAATCAAACGATTCAACAAAAATTTAATGGTTTTTGAAGTCATTATAAGTTATTCGCTGTGACTATTAGTTTGTACGGTGTTTACCTTGGTCGTGTTTTATTTCTATTAATAGAATGTTTTACATCTGATGATTGCATATAATTGAATGAAAACTAAAATTGAATTTATATAACAATCGCATGATTTGGAAATTAATTGGAATTGATTTCAACATTTGAACAAAACCTTCAGAAGAAGTGTTAAATTACGGCCAAAAAAGTTAATAAATCGTTTGAAAAATGATTCTCATGAAAGACATCATAAACCCGAAGGTAAAGTAATTGTATTCCAAAATTTTCGTGCTATCAATGAGTATACATTAGAATATGTTCAGGAACATTTTATTTTTATTCAACATTATTCAACAATTTGCAAGAATATAATATATTCGATGTGTCAAACCCTTTTGAATGTAATATTTTATTCGGAAAAGGGATGAAATGTTACAATGTTTGTAACAAATTGTTTCTAAAGCGGTTTTAAACAAATTCGTTAAAATAAAGCCAATAATAAAGTGATTATTTCACTGTTTTATAATAGATTTCATAATTTGTTTACTGAAATTCAGATGTTTTTTACCAAAACAGCAGAAATTTGTTACAATTTTGTTGCAAAATATCAGGAAATCTGGTTTTGAAAATTGACTTTTAACCTTGATTCTCTTCATTTAGCCATAGAATCTATTTATTAATTTTAATAAACTAAACAATCTTGAGCTAAATGCCTACAAATTGATAATTTTTGAAAACAAATGTGTTCCACTCAGAACATGTTCAACTTGGTAATTTTTATCGGTCTCCAAAATAGCTGATAAACTGAGTAAATAAATGGATTTGGTTTACATTCATAAGGAAAATGTCAATTAATCGTCAATTTATTAAAAGCCATTCAAAAGATGTGAAGAAAAGCGTTTTGTTTATAAAAATATCTCAACTCTTAATAAATGAATTATTTTTAGTAAAACATATTTACGAAATGCGTTTCACTTAAATGGCTTTTTGGCACTAATTGTCTCTCAATTGCTTTTATAAATTGCAATTCAAACCAATGAATGATATTCTCGATCCACTTGTTATTGTGATGGATCATTTCTAGTATTTCCAAAGTTAGCCAGCAAAAATAAGTAAAAAGTCATATAAAATTGAAGAAACATGGTTAATCATAAAAATTAATACCAAACCGGAAAAGTTTGTCAAATTCTAATTTTAGAAACAAAATTAACTGATTCTGCGATAAATTGTCGTAAAAATGCTATATTTCACTAAACTTGGATTCTCTGCGCATCTCTCTCTCTCTCTCTCTCTCCCTTCCTCCCTCTCCTCTTTTGTAGATGAATGCAATTTGGAGGCGACTGACACAACATAAAAAGCAGTCTTTTCTCTATTTTCTTAGAATTATTCTTTACTTTCTCTACATTTACATTGAGCTGAAAAAAAACTCTTAATTGAGTTCTCTTATAATGGAATCAAAAAAAAATATGATTAATATAATCCCAAATGAAAGTAATAACTCGTCAAACAATGTGAAAAGTTAATGAAGACCTCAATTAAATCCCTTTTTGAATGGATAAATAAAATATAGATTTCAGCAGGATAATAAGCTCAAGAATTATTAATCAACTTTTATAGAAGTCAGAAATGAGTTTGAAGTTGTGGCACTTGAAAAATGAACTTGCTATCAATGGAGCGAAGGGCGAGATTGTGATCAACTCTAAAAGCAACTAAAATTAACTTCTAATTAGAGAACATTATAAAAACAATAAACAAAGTCATTTCTGTCACGAGACTATCATCTGCTGCACCATATCTTCTACGATGTGATCGATTATTCTGTGCCCATATCACTAAAGATCTGACAATAAGGCAGTGCTTCAAATATTTATCCCTAATATTGAAATACTTGAGTATTGTTTTTGTTGGGAATCATATCAGGAATCCATTGATTACTCTATTATTGACTTTCAGGTGAGTTATTGACTTCTATTACACATACTTAGGACTGAACTATATTTTGATCTGATTATAGATAATTGAAATGAGAGAGGACAACATGCTGAGCATCCGGCTCAATCTATAATAATGTTGTCACAAATCACTTAAATTAAAGTATCCTCTCTTTTGTCATTAGAAAAGTTATCCTTGATATCTGAAATAAGTACAACTGTCGGCACAATTCTTTATGTCAACCCTGAGATGTTGCCCTATTGCGTAATCTATTTCACCTTGTTACTTACGTCTCTCTAATAGAGTTATATGTGACAAGAATTCATTGCCACTCAATAAAAAGCTATTAATAATCTTTTTTTCTTTTAATGAACTGATTAAAGCTATTTATATACATTCAAACCAAAAATATTAATAATAATATTCTAATAAATTGACGAAACATTTTATAATTACGTAAATATTCAATAATCTGATGGAAGGTATGAATTGTCATAACAACCCATTCAAAGCCTCTGACAATAGAGAGAGAAATAGAGAAT
>JAQGBD010001880.1:0-12685 GCA_034698165.1 Punctoribates punctum | reverse complement strand
CAAAGTGTATCCAAACATTTTGAAACTGTTCTGCGAAGAGTCAGTCCTAAGCCTCTCATAAGGCCTAACATAAGCAGTGACTCTCAATAACGGCATTTCTTACTCAGTTTCGATATTTTTTTTAATGAATATTAATTAAAATTAAAATCATATTTCATTAAAAAATAAAACATATTTTACATTAAAATATATATTTGTTTCCGTTTTTCTGAATTAATTAGAATTGAGTTAATGTAGAGGTTTAGTGATAACCAGGAAAAGAGTCTCCTTATGAGTGAGTTGTGGACCCTTTGCTGAGAGCCAACAGAGAGCCAACTGAGAGCCACTCCCTATTCGTTGAGTCAATAGAGAGGTCTCCGACTCTTTAATGCATTAAAGGCCACAAAAAGTGTTTCTATTGATTGACTTCATTTGTTTCCCAATTGAGTTAATTGTGGTCTCAATTGAGTGAAATATTTTGAGACAATTTGTTCGTTGCTTTCCTTCAAAGTGATTATAATGAGAGTCAAACCAATTGAAAGCATTTTAATTAATTTAATTCAATTATTTGTTTAGTGTTTTTGATCTCTACTTCCGATGAAAACAAATTTATGTAAATAAACATTTGTTTTGACATTTGTTTTAAGAAGTGATGTCCACAAAGACATACATTTATTCTTTTACGACAATTGTTTGATCCAAGAAATGACTCAATTATTTAATATTTTTAACTCAAATTCGCTTTTATTTTAAAGTATTTTAGTTTTTACTCACTTCTGAAACTGTGATAAAACTTGACTTTATTTGAGACCAAAGTAACCACAAATTGACCACAAAATGGATAACATTAACGTGAATGAGATAATCGACGGTTTGGTCGACAAACGGGAAGACCTGATGTCATATCTGTTTAATTCAACCCTTTTGTACGATAACTACAATATCTCGATGTTTGCCAAATGGTTGCACTCTTTGCCACACATTGATATCCGACTCAATTATCTGAAGAACACGACATTCAATCCAAACGACAACCAATACTTGGAATCGTTGGGCATTTTGGTGGCTATTCCCGGCTTTTGGCTAATCTTAACGCTTCTATTCTTCTTAATCTTCTTCCTGTGTCGCTGTTGTGACGCCAATAATAAGAAGAAACGAAAACTAACGCTCTGTAAGTGTTGTCTCTTTATGTTCGCCGTATTGTCGTCTCTGATAATAGTGGTCGGAATGTTCGGAAGTCTTGTCGCACATCAGGGCATAGAAGAAGTCCAGAACAAGACTGAAGACATGTCTTCAGTGATTGAGTCGATTAAAAACGAAACTAAACTCATATCGGATTCGATAAAAAACAATTTGGACACTAATTTCGATCAAATGAGGTCTATGTTTGAGTCAACCCTCAGCACAGATATGCCGACGAAGACTATACTCATTAACGAAGTCATGTCCGGCAAAAGAAATGTTTCCAAAATAGAGCGACAATTGGATGGAATTAACTCTCGTTTAGAAAAACTGGACATCAAATTAGTCGCCGAACACTTGAAGATAATGGAAACGATTCGATGGCCGACCACTTTCGCGGTGTTGGGTTCGCTCGCATTCATCTGTCTTATACTCATTTGGGGAATACTTCGTCACTCGAGATGTGTACTCATTCTGTTCTCTGTGTTGGGTTTGTTATCTTTAGTGGTCTGTTGGGTCATCACTTCTGTCTATTTGGGTATTTCTGTGGCCGGAAGTGATTTCTGTTTAGACCCCCAGCCCTTCATCAGTGAACAGTTCAATACCGCTATCGATGAACAGGTATTCGACTATTATGTCGGCTGTAATTCAAAGAATCCGTTCGACGCCAATATCGAAGACATTAAGAACAATATCGTATGGATTAAGCGGATCGGCATAAACATGAAGAACTCGTGTCGCAACAAATGCAACAGGGTCATCGTCGACAAACTCAGTGATCTCGAGAGTG
The DNA here is from genome assembly GCA_034698165.1 of Punctoribates punctum. Taxonomy (NCBI): domain Eukaryota; kingdom Metazoa; phylum Arthropoda; class Arachnida; order Sarcoptiformes; family Punctoribatidae; genus Punctoribates; species Punctoribates punctum. The sequence goes on along the minus strand of JAQGBD010001880.1, from coordinate 10,734 downwards.
ACATCAATAATATCAACAAGAATTGGGATCTATTGAGCGATTTGCTGGACTGTCGACGCTTCCACACAGATTATATCGAAGCGATGACCGCCACCTGTAAAGAAGTGCTCGAAGGTGTTGTCATAATGCTGTTGTCCTCTTCGGCTACGGGTCTCTGTTTCACTCTACTGGTGTTGTGCGCGTCACACACTTGGATTAATATCCGTAAAAAGCGACCTCTAATTGCTGACCAGACCGAGGAAACCGATCCTTTCCTTCCTCCCGCTTCATCGACGTCAACTACATCTTCAGCCAATTCAAAGAGAATCCGGGATTCGTACGGAAGTGCAGGCAGTGGAAGACCTCGGTATTTGATTTGATTTGCTTTCCCATTGAATTTTGTATTAATCGAATTTGTGTTCAGATTCAGTCATACTCCTCCACAAACCCCACATTTCCCGCCCCCAACTTCTACCCCTCCGGCAAACGGTCGCACAATTGGAAGAGACGATCAGTTGTCGTTCTTAAGTCCTCCGCCGGCTTACGAGCAGTTGGGGCACAACCAGTTGGGACACAACCAATTGGGACACAACCAATTGGGACACAACCAGATGGGACACAACCAACTGATGCATAGCCAGTTGGTGCACAACCAAATGGGTCATCCACAGCACCCACAACATACACAGCACAGTCATCAGGCAGTCGGACCGCATTATGTTGTGAGTTATCGCAAATAATTTACACTCATTTGAAAAGATCCGCAAAAATATTATTCTTTTGATTGAATTTTTTTCCCCAAAAAAAGTATTTTCTTTTATTTGATCCCAAAAAAGAAGAATTTATTTTCAGAACTGATTTCCTTTTTATTGGTCCAAACATTTGCTTTTAATTATATTCAAAGTATTGACTCAAAGAAGTATTTGTTGTCATAATCTGTATTTAAGTGACCATCAGTTGAGTGTCTGTCTGTTTGCTATTCCTTTCATAGGCTGACACAGATTTGCTGATGCGGGCGACTCAGGCCACTAAGTTCTAACCCTTACGCCGAGTGTCCACTCAATCGAACTCAAACTCATTCCACAAATCTGTAAAATATCTGTAATTGTCTTCACTTCAGTATTGCTTACAATTGTTAGAAAACTTCTTTTCAATTGATCGACAAATCAAAGAAAATAATTACAATTATCGATATTCTCCTCATTAATCATGTATTGAACTAAAGGCCAAAAAAGTAATGAATATTCAGATTATTGCAGTTTAGCCACACTTTGACAAAATGACGCCGTTTTTGCTGTTTTTGATTGATTGTCGACCAATACTCTACTCTGACATTCGTGACTCTGATCTCATCTTTTCTTCACAACTTTCCATCAAAACACTGATGAGTAAAACTGTCTCTTTGTGCCAACTTTTGTCTACTTTTCACCTTTTTTACGAACCACTGAATAACGGAATCATTACTTCTTTAAACGCTTTTCTTTTCTATCGATTATAAGTTATATTATTATTACTCTGAATAAAGATTAGAAGCAAAAAGAGTTCAATTGATTGAAGGAATGCTCAAAAATGTTATTTATATTGGAAAACGTGTTTTAACTCAATTTTGATTCATTTTAAACTGATTTCTATTATTATAATTAGTTTTGAAATCACGAATACAAACGTCTAATCTATTTGTAAACTCATCCGAGAAATAGATATACGACTCATAACATGTTATGAGAATTTGCAATACTTTAAACCAAAGCTCATCATTAGATTTATAGAGAGATTATTTAAGATTATTATTATATTAAACAATAGAAACATTTCTTTAATTATATTATTTGAGTATTTGTTGTATTTTATGAGTCATTTCGGAGTAATTTATATAAAGGATCACTCGATGTATAGATAATTGTCTGAACCATCAGTGAAGACATCACTGAGCCATCAGTTCTTTACTGAAATAAAACCTTTTTCATTGAATTGGTGGTCATTTTAGACTAAGTTATCTGAATATTTAACGTCAAAAAGAGAGAATTTTTCTAATATTCGGTGATTAATAGACAAGTCTTTTAAATTTTATAATAATTGCAATCATTCTGTGTTTTCAAATGATTTGAATGATTGGTTAGATTTTTACTCTCTTTTATTATACGAGTCTTTAGTATTAAAAAGGATTACTTTTTATCCAATTGTCATAATTGTTATCAAATTTTTAAATTTAAACGAACAAAAACTCAATCATTTGATTCGTTTTTAATTGTTTTTTGAGTCATTCTTTGATAGATTAGTTGAGTCAAGAAAAAGGTTTTCCGAAGAAGTAATCTCTTTATTGAGATATCTTAATGCAAGACATGACATGAGATGTATTTAAATGAGACCACAATTACTGTCTATTATTAAACAAATCAATTGTATATTAATCGGTGTTTGAATACAAATCAATAGAAATATTAACTAAAATACAATTCATTTGATTCACACAACAAAACAAAACTCTTATATATTGTAATCAATTTTTATTACTTTATTTGTATATTATATTAATTTTAGTATTTTTCCAAAAATATTTCAAATCATTTGATGTAAGATATCATTCAAAACGTTTAATAAAATTATTGAAAAACTCTTCACACAGTCATTGAATATCACATATCTCTCGAATCGTTCTCTTGATTATCAAATAACTAATTAAATAATTGTGATTACAACTGGATGTGTAGCTCCCGGGCCACCGAAACTGCGGACATGTGCATCATCTCATTTGAATTAGCCTTAAACGTGTCGATAGCCAGTTGTCGGGTCTCTTCCCAAGTATAGAGTGCTCTGAAAACAAATTCAATTCAATCGATTGAAGTTAATTAAGACTAAATACCTGTAAATGGGTTTTAAGAATTTCATCCTTCCCTGAGATGTAATGAAATTAATGGCTTCGCTGACAACTGGTTTCCACTGAGCTTTGAGGCCCAGACGTATCCAAAGACTTCTTATCTCTGAATTATTATTTGATTGTAAGCCATAGTTCTGAGTAATTGACTCGACTTTCGATTCACTGATTGTTGGTTCGGTTTCCAGCAATTGGTTGAGGAAATCAATCATTTGCCAGGAGTCCAACGATGAGACATCTCTGGCTGTAAACTGTTTTAGATCGTTGTCTTCTGCAGTGATCCACCGTTTGGCTAATGCTGTGCACATTTGACCTAAGGTTTTGTCATAATCGGGAACAATTGGAGGCATTCCCGTCCCATTGAGCCATAGATTCCAATCGATTTCATCCAAAATATTATTTTGATTTTTGAAATATTCGTAAAGAAATTCTTTGAAATCTTTGGTTACAATTGATTTGAATTTATTTTTGTCGATATATTCTCTGAGAAACTTTTCAAACACTTGAGGTCCGCCTAATTTCTGTTCCAAGAAGAAGAGGAATGTGTGTCCCTTTTCATAGGGAACAGAAGAGAAGGCTTCGTCCGGATCAACACCTCTCGGATCGATTAATAGTTTAGTGAAGGGACTGTCAGAGCCGAGGCTCTCGATTTCAAATTTCAAAGACTTTAATCCTTCGATAGCTTTGAACTCTCGATTGGGTTCTCCTCCACTCAAACGGCCCACAATTTTTCGCTCCAAAAACACAGTAAAGCCCTCATTGAGCCAAAAGTGGCCCCAATTCATGTTAGTGACCAGATTGCCGGTCCAACTGTGCGCTATTTCGTGCGCCACTACATTGGCCAGAGACCGATCGCCAGCCAATAGTGTCGGAGTAACAAAAGTAAGGCACGGATTTTCCATTCCTCCGAAGGGGAAAGACGGGGGAAGAACCAACAAATCGTAAATACCCCAAACATAAGGGCCGACTATACTCTCGGCGGTGGACAACATTTTTTCAGTTTCGGCGAATTCATAAGCGCTTCGATCTATGAGTTCAGGTTCTGACCAGACGTGAGATCGGGGGCCGATTTGCTTCGACACCAAATCTCCGACCACTATAGCTATCAGATAACTTGGGATAGGAATCACTTGATTGAAACGATACTCTTTTGTAGAGCCATCCCTCGCAAGGGTTGCCTCTCCTTCGCGAACAGCACTCAATAAGACCACCAAATCTTTTGGAACTGAAATCTAATCATTTGATTCGTATTTCAGAAAATTATTTCAAATAATAATTTTTGGAAAAACTGTCAATAAATTGGAGTTAAGACAAAATCTTATGACTGATATTTGTGGCACTATTTTATGGAAACCATTCTTTCATTTGATTGTCAATCAGAGGACAGATTATAATGTATTAAAAGGAATACATACTGTGGCCGCGTAGGGAGCCTTCACTGCGGGGGTGTCCTGACAGGGAAGGAGTGATCGGCAATGAATTGCCTGACACTGACTGAATAAATATGGCTGTCGTTTGCCGGCTGTCTGTTCCGCTTTTAGCCATTGAAGAGCCGTTGCGTTTGGACTCGTTTTATACGAAATACTTATAACTGAACTCTTTTTTGGCGATAACTTAATCGTTAGTTTAGATCCAAAAGTCTTGAGGGCTGGACTCAAATCAAACTTTAATGACTGATCCGTTTCCTTGTCTTTGATTTGATTAATAGTGAGGTCAGAGGTGTCGAGAATCAACTCATCGGTATTGTCACTGATTTTATCGACCGTCAAATCGACGGAACCCTCAATAATGTGTTTATCAAAGTTGACGAACGCTTTCCACACAATATGAGTGACTCGACTCAGATCTGGTCTCGAATACGAATTCGGATCAATTGGATTGTTCTTAAGTTCTTCTATCAATGCATTGGTTGAAGACATGACTGTTCTGTTGAATCTGTAGTGAAGATAAACACTGAATGATAGCAAAACTATTGATGTCAAGAGATAAGGGGCTGTCATTTATGATGAGTTGTCGTCAAACCATTTATTGCAATCATTTAGTGGTTTAATGGCTTTGATCTCAAAATGTTTTATTGACAACAATTGACACAAACTGTGCTCTCATTTGCGGATTACATAACAAATATTATATAACTATTGCCTCCAATTTATATCTTGTTATTCAAATAATTCCTCTTATTTTTTAAATAGACGGCAAAGAAATTAGATAACTGTTATCTCAATAGTGATGTGTACGAGCAATACATGCAATTTGTGCAAATGTGCAAGCTCAATCCTATTGCTCTCAAATTGGAGCCGGTATTGCATTTATATTCAGCTGATCTCTGCCTCAAAACTGCTTGGAAAACCCTTAATACACCTAGCTAATTTACTTGATAGAAAATTATTATGCAATTTATGTACCTTATGTCCAAACTTGTGGTTTGAATAAATCCTTTCAATATTATATTTGACCTCAAATTGTTTAAAATTTTAAACATTTAGAAGTGAACTGACAGTGAACTGACCCGTCCTCTCCTCTCCTCAGTTCATATAATCAAATAAATAGTTCAAATTGAGACTCATATCTTATGATTGAACTCTTGGACAAATAAGTGATTAATGATTGAGAATATAATCCGAATTCAGTTCTTTTACAATAAAAACAGAGATAAGGAATATTTAGCCGACAGTCAGTGAAGACAATTGTGTGGAAAACTGGTGAATCACTTCCAATAAAAGTTATATATTTCTCATATTTGAGTCAACTATTGACACAATTGTCAAAAAATTTATTCATATAATAGACAACTAATGAGTCATTTAATTGAATTTATTCATCGTTTGAATAAACTTTAAAAATGTGTTCAAAAAAGCCAATCAAATGAGAGATTATTTATTTGACGTAATGTTTGAGTAAATGTTTTCAATAATTTGCGCCAAATATCGAGTCTTGAGTTTTAGCGCAATTCAGGTCTCGTTTGCATTGAATCTCAATTTGTTTTCAAATGTTTTCACTTCGAGTCTTATCTCAAATTCAAGTGATTTACTAAACTATGGATGAATTGCCGCCAATAAGAAACCTGTCTCTGACACAGCAGCGGATCAGAGATGCGCTTAAGAACGCACCACCGCTGACCATAAACAAGAGATCCAAAGAAGACTTCATAGTGTTTGACAACAAAAACAAAAGTAATGAAAATTCGTTAATCAATCGCTTAAATACACATAAGACTATCGGTTCCAACAATGGCTCCGAAAGTGAAACAAACAAAACCGGGAATAAGTGGTCACAACTCAAGGATAAGATCGACGAAGAGTTGGAAAATAAACGAATCGAATCACAAAAGTTTAGAGATATTAACCACAAAATTGAAAACGAAGAACTCGATGACGAACTCGAAGATGAGTTGACCAAAGATATAGAAAAAGATATTGAAGACAATTATGGAGAAAACGAAAAAGTTTCACAAAATAAACAAAATAATGGCTCTGAAGAACAGATAGAGAAAGAGGAAGAAGAGGTTGAAGACGAAGAGGAACACATCAGTGAGAGTGAAGGTGAAGACATTGATGAGAGTGAAGGCGAAGACATCGATGAAAGTGAAGGCGAAGACATTGATGAGAATGAGGACGAAGAGTGTGAAAGGAAACAGAATCCATTCGTTGACGACGAAGCAGAAGATGAGGACATCGAAGAAGTCGACCAAAAGTTAGAAATACATTCCGATGACAGCAGAGAATCGTTTGCTATTAATAGTTATCAAAAGAAAAGACCAATTGTTGAAGAATGCAATGAAGATATCGTTTTAAATGATGTTTTGGACACTTCTTACAGTGTATTGGATGAGTCTTTTGACCGGAAGTGCGCCACTCAGAAGATAGCGCTCTCGCCGTTCATTACACAAAAGCCAAGACCAAGATTTGATTCAAAACACGACTTTTCTGAACTCATTTCTGATTTAAACTCAAATAACGAAGAATTCAATTCTCAATCACTGCTCGACCTCTGTTCGGGTGATTTCACAGCAAATGCTCGTCAAATAAGTTCTCAAACAGAGGCCGAACCTGAAGAAAGTCAGACCAATAATTCAGACGACGGACAGAGTGAACACAATTCAGATATAGAAGACGCAGAAGAAGACACAGAATTGTTGAGTCGATCCAAAAAATCGGCAAAAGTTTTCAATATTGAAAGCGATGCCGAATCGGATTCAGAAGATAACGGAACAGATTTGAAAAATACTGAAGAGATTAAGACTTCACTTAAAAATTTTAACGGATCTGACGGCGAAGATTTGATTGTCACCGACGAAGAAGAATATGAGGAACAGACAGAAGACAGTTTAAAACAGTTAGACGTCAACGCATTTTTTGAAAATGAGGCCGAGCTCTCCGGTAGCGAAGCCTCGAGTGATGAGGAGGACGACGACGAAGAAGATCACGAAGAAGAAGAGGCAGAACAGGAAGACCTGCCATCAGATGAAGAAATTGAAGCACAAAACCAGAAATACTTTAAGTAATATATCTTTTGTTTAAACTTTTGTCGAATGAATTGAAACTTATTTTAATTTTCAGTAAACAACTTCTCGACGAAGAGAAGAGAAATATAATGATTTTGAAGGAAAGGCTGTTCGAAGACGGAGACCTTCACGACGGCGCTCAGCGCCAGAAGAAATTTCGCTGGAATTTCGATACCGACGAAGACTTTGTTAACGATTACATTAACGACGACTCAGATGACAATTATATGGACTCAGATGAGGACGAAAAGACCAAAACGCCTACTCTTAAGATGTTTGACGTCAGCCCTAAAATGGAAACCAAACAAAACCATAATTTAGAGAAATTGAAATCAAATTTAAAGAAAAATTTCGATTTTAAAAACACTAAAAACATCTCTGAAATGAAGAACAGTTCGATTTCGGCGTTCGTTGTCAGAGACGAGAGACTGAAGACAGTTATGGCGTTTGGAAGCAAACGAAGTAAACCAAAGAACAGCTTTAAGTCAAACAAAAGGCTGAAGGGTTCGAAAAATGAGACGAAGGCATCGGTTTTTGATTTATTGGATACAATTAATTGATTAATAATTCAATTGTTCCTAAATTTGATTTGAATTTCATATTTATATCCAAACATTTTATTCGAAACTTTACATTAAATTTGTATTAAATATCGATTTTAATTATTTCGACGGTTGTATAGCTTTCCAGCGAACCATTGAATGACTTTTCATCGATGGGTTCGACCCTTATTCGCGTCAATTTGTTTTTGAAGACACGACCGCTGTTTATGACAACAGAACCGCATATATTCTGAAAAAAGCATTATTTTAGTGAAAGAGAGCTTCGATTAAAGATTTGGGGCAAACCTTAATGAATTCCTTCAAATCTGAGGGCAACAGAAGTATGTGAGGCGTCACCGGAAGAGTCAGATAATCGTATTTAGTGAACTCCAAATTGATATCTCCGTTGGGCGGGAATAGTGGGTAAAAACTTCTTTGACTCAGAATATGTTTGCAAAGTCTCGACATTCGATCCCCGGTTTGACCACTAAATTGAGAAAAATTAAATGAATTGATAATTGAGTGGAAAGGAGGCAAACATTACGCAGAGATTTCTGTTTTACTCAAATCCAGCAAAACGTCGGTTGCCGTCAATCCTATGATAACTCCGTTTATATTTATTATACTCGGGTTAGAAAAGTAGTGAATTTTCGTTGATTTGTATGAATTGAAAGGCATTGTCGGCAATACATTGAAAACGTTTATATCTTTGGTCGAAGGGATGACAATGGCTTCAGTCTTCAGATCCATCAACTGTTCCGAAATATAACGCATTTGAGAGCTTAAGAGGCGTTCAATCGACTCATCGGTTGCCAAAAGCTTTTCGTTCGAAGAATCAACAAAAGGACCGACAAGTATACAAATATCGGGTTTACTATCGACTACGTATTCCATCACTTTCTTCAGTGGTTCGAATCCAAGACTATTATGACTGTTGAAGGGACCGACGCCCACTACTATATGCAAGGGTTGTGTTAACTGTGGAATGGCTTTTGGAAGAGTCAATAATTGAGTGAAATCAACAATTTGTTTGACAAAAAGTGAATCTCCCGATTCATTGATGGCTTTACAGGCCATCACTTGTCCCGGAAATAGCGAATAACTATTAGTATGACTCAAATCTATTCCAATCGATTCGTTATCTGATATAAAATTAGAGGTTTCGAAGCGAATGGAGTGTTCCTCTAATTTGTTTTTGGTGACCTCATAGCAGACGCGTCCGATATAATACGACTCATCCGGACTTTGGACCGAAAATCTGCTCCAGGAGTCGATATCCAACTTTTTGCGGAAATCCTCTGAAAACTCGTCGATTATATCGTTAAGTATTTCATTGGATTCTTTGATCTTAAGAGACATAAATTTGAAGTTTTCGGTTAAAGCCATCGACTTATCGAAGTGTTCGACATTTGGTTTGATTTTCGATTTATTAATCCAATCGAAATCGGAGTAAGAATTTCCGTAATAACATAGAATATTCGAGTTCTGAGAAAACCTTTTCAATCAAATAATTTCCGTTAAATAAATATCAGAGTCTATGAAATGGGATTTACTTCAGAGAGGAGTTAATTGTGTTCTCCATTTGAGTCTTGGGAGAGGACTGCGAACTCACGTCAAGAGAATCGACGCCATCGATAAACTTTTCTACCTTTTTAGGAGTTTCTTGATTTCGAGGCTCAATAGATATTTCATCGGTTTCTTCATTGGAAGCGATTTCAATCTTAAAACAAAGACATTTTTAAAATTTTATATAATGTTTGATCTGATGAATACCTGAGTCGTGATTCTGGGTTTCTCTGGAGTCTTGTTTTTAGACTCATTCGTGAAACTCATTAATGAATTAAAACTTTTGTTGGCATCAAATGAAATGTTCATTGGATTTGACTTTTGATTGGATCGGTGGGACTTAGCCTTCGACTTCTTGTAGTCAGTGATCGCCTTCTTATCCAAGTATTCTGTTTGGAAGTCATCGATGAACTTTAAATTCAGTTCTTTTCGGTCGTATTTAAGAGCGAAAGACAACAGTTCGGTACTAATCACGTCTTCAGTCAAGTCATGGATTACACACAAATCTTTCACTAAACAGATAATCAATTAATGAAATCAGAAAATATAAAGCTAAGGATTATTATAAACCAATTAGCAAGCTAACTTCAAGATTTAGATACAATTTGGTAGTTAATTGATTAGGACTCACATTTGGAAATGACCTGGTCATCAATATTGCTGTAGAAGTCAGACAACTCGTCTTTAAGCCTTTGTTCGCAGATGAGAGACACCATATTTTATTTGAATTATCACCAAATTTAAAATGATTTCAATTAAAGTATTTCTTGAGTTGAGTTCAAATAATTTGACGAAAAACTGACTAAAAGTCAAAACAAAAGTTAAAGCCTTTAAAGCGCCAAAAGTAGTGACAATTGGTTGCCATAGAAACGGAAAACATTGATATCTCTCTCTTTCCTCTTCCTTTGGTAACAAACGTGTCGTCAGTTTGTGATTATTTGGTGAGTCTTTTGATTGTCTTTTATTTGATTTCATTTAATTGATTTACTTTTAATTGTTTCGAAACTGATTTAAAACTGAGTTTAACCAAAATGTTTTCGCAGACAATAGAGTTGATTGAATTGAAGGAAAGATCGGTTGAAGAAGTGGTTGGAAACAATGCCGAAACAAATTAAAGAAATCAAAGACTTTTTGCTGACCGCCCGACGAAAAGACGCCAAATCTGTTAAGATTAAGAAAAACAAAGACAACGTTAAGTTCAAAGTGCGGTGCAGTCGATATCTCTTCACTTTAGTCATTCAGGACAGAGAAAAGGCAGAGAAACTGAA
>JAQGBD010001879.1:0-12695 GCA_034698165.1 Punctoribates punctum | reverse complement strand
GGATGACCTAGTTGGTTCCGATTTGCAAATATATGTAAACAACAATTCCTGGAATTCGATTCAAATAGAAAACGTCGGAAAATATAACTTACCTCTTGGCAGACAACTCGACAAAATTGGAAAAAGAATCAAGTTCATTTCGTTCGATGATAAGGTATAAATTATAGTCATATGTTTTAATAAAAGTTTCTTATATCTAGGAGGAAATGATCAAGCGAATTCCCAACAATAAAGTAGTTTTTGTGACTGAGCTTTCAACTGCATGGTGGGTAAAGTATCAATATCCATATTTGAACTTGCACATCGGGGATGAAAAGTATAACTACGCTCTCATCTCTTATCCGATTAACAAATTTTATTCTGAATCAAGAGTTACCTTGCTCAAAATGTATAAACCTATAATTATGACTGGTTATTCAATCTATTAACATGGTAATTTATTTATTTCTAGAGTCACAATAATGGTTGAATCTGGGATAAATGTAAGGTCAGAAACGAGAGTCGATTATTATTGGAACTTGGTATCGAATAGACCTGGACAAACAAAATCATTTGAACAACCTGAGAAGGAGACAATCAATTTTGAATTTTTTAATAAATTATACCTTGCATGTTTAGTTGGCCTATCAATAGGTTTAGTGGTGTTTGTTCTCGAACACATTCATGCAAGGACATAGACATGTTTGTATTTTTGCATGTTTATTTTAATTTTGAATTAGTTAATTTTATTATAATAGTTTATCACGAAAACTGTAATAGATTGAGCAAGTAAAAATTTTTGAAAAATTGAAACTAAATGTATTAACTCTTTTATGTAAGTTTCATCTTGTTAAATACAAATTGTTTGTCAGCGAAAAATCTATGAAAAATACCTTTTGATAACATTTGTATTCATGATATCTAGTGAAATGAAATTGCGTTAGGTAATAGCGACTTATTTCACATAAAATTACCTTGGTCAAAAATCAATAAATAATTGATTGCATTTAATTTGTTTTTATCAGATTTGAATACCATGTAAATGAATTTTTAATTGATTATTTAATCTAGCAATAATTATGTAGTAGCATATTGCATCAACATTTATGTTGCTTGTTAAATCTGGTAGAAAATAAAATCAATAATGAACGTATCAAGGGAATTTCAAATTGAGAAACAAGCAGTTTGTTCGCTGTTGGAAAGATGTGGCTAGATCTTTTTGATTGTGTTAATGTTATGCCGGGTGATAATAATTATGATTATTTCTCGAGTAACAGATCATTGCTATTGGTTATGGATCCCTCGGTGATTTGATAAATTGTATTTTATCCTGAAAGTAAATTGAATCTGTTTTATTTGATCCAGGACAAATTGTGTTCATTAGAAGGTCAAGTACTTAGGATAGTGAAACAAGGTATATATAGAAGGTATAATGTTACCTTGCGAGTTTTTGATAAATGGAAGGAAATAAGCCAGTACTTCAGAGATAATCCTGTACGTATTAATGAACCTTGGATTGCGTCCAGTATATGATCAAGCTCATATTTCTTAGGAAACAGATATGTACTTAAGCCGAAAAACAATGGAAGAGTATTTACTTAGGTTTTCATTTTTCAATTGGATCTGGGATATTCATAATACGGTGATTCTTAGTCATGTAATAACTGAGCAAGCAGATATGTCCACCATTGTTAACGTTTATTCAAAACTAATCTGGCTTCTAATCTTTTATTCAACCTTGGTTATAACCGTATACAATATCTTTTATTTTAATTTACATGGTAAATACTATTTTAAACATTGCTTGTTCAATTTACAAACAACCAAGTATTTTAGGAGTCACAGTTTCATCAAGATCCAATAAAAATCCTTTGAATTCCTTCATCCGAATGAATTTTGAAATAACAAGACATTTATTGAAACAAGCCTGGGACAATTCATCAAAACAGAGTTTATTAATAATCATCTGGTCATTTATTGCTATGATTATAGTCACCATTTTATCAAGCAACATTCTGAGCTCTTTTGTCATTCCTTTGCAAACAAAAATAGAAAAGATGGATGACCTAGTTGGTTCCGATTTGCAAATATATGTAAACAACAATTCCTGGAATTCGATTCAAATAGAAAACGTCGTGAAATACAATTTACCTCTTGATAGACAACTCGACAAAATTGGAAAAAGAATCAAGTTCATTTCGTTTAATGATAAGGTATAACTGATAATAATATTGTTTTGATAAAGTTTTCTAATATCTAGGAGGAAATGATCAAGCAAATTTCAAAGAATAAAGCAGTTTGTGTAACTGAGCTTTCAAGTGCATGGTGGATAAAGTATCAATATCCAGATTTGAACTTGCATATCGGGGATGAAATGTATAACTACGCTCTCATCTCTTATCCGATTAACAAAATTTATTCTGACTCAAGAGTTGCCTTGCTCAAAATGTATAAATCTATAATAATGAGTCATTATTAATAACTCGTGATTCAATCAATTAACATGGTAATTTATTTATTTCTAGAGTCACAATAATGGTTGAATCTGGGATAAATATAAGGTCAGAAACAAGAATCGATTATTATTGGAACTTGGTATCGAATAGACCTGGACGAACAAAGTCATTTGAACATTCTGAAAAGGAGGTCATTAAATTTGAATTTTTCAATAAATTATACCTTGCATGTTTATTTGGCCTATCAATAAGTTTGGTGGTGTTTGTTCTGGAACAGATTCATGCAAGGATAATTTAATGAACATTTCGTCCAATGAAATAAACAAATATTGATATCAATGTATAATATATTATAATCTATGAAAATATCTGTAAACAAAATTTTAATCATGCATTCAGTCTAATGGAAAACATTTTAATGAATAAATATCCTGTTATTTCATAACATTTATTGAAATATGTTTGGAAAAATCACCATAACAATGATATTTTTCTTCTTACTAATTTCAACATTAAAAATATCCATCAAGAAATAACCCTCATTAAAATGTGGCTTGATCTTTTTGATTGTTTTAATGTTTTTCGTGGTGATAATAATTATGGTAATTTCTCGCGTAATAGATCCTTGCTATTTATTATGGAACCAGCGGTAAATTGAGAAATATTTTCATATATCATGAAAATGAAACACATCAATTTTATTTGATCCAGGACAAGATTTGTTCATTCGAAAGTCAAATACTGAAGATAGTCAGCCATGGTATTTATAAACCATATAATGTTACCTTGCGGGTATTGGACAGCTGGAAGGAAGTGGGTCAGTACTTCAAAGATAACCCGGTAATGAACTCTTTAAATATCGATTATTTCCAGTTTTCTGTATTCATGTATTTTTAAGGGAACGGATATGTGTCTCTCCCCGACAACAATGGAAGAGTATATTATGAAATATTCAGTTTTCAATTGGTTCAGCGATAGTTATAACATTGTCATTCTTGGTAAAGTAATAACCCATCAAGCAGATATGTCAAACATGATTGAGGTATACTCAAAATTCATCTGGTTCCTCATTCTTATCTCAACTTTATTAATGACCATGTACAATGTCGTATATATTAGTATTAAATGTAAAGGTAACTTAACATTGTTTAATTCTCTTTGTCTTGAAAAATTATGTCCACGATTATAGAAACCTCATCCATGAAGTCATCAATCAAATTATCAAGACCAATAATAAATTTATCGATTTCATTTATCAAAATGTATTTCGAAATAATCAGGCATTTATTGAAACAAGCAATTGATAAATCATCGAATCAGAGTCTACTCATTATACTCTGGTCATACATTGCCATGATTATAGTGACCATTTCATCTAGCAAAATTTTGAGCTCCATTGTAATTCCTATTCGAACAAAAGTTGATAGTATAGATGATCTTGTTGGTTCTGAAATGCAAATATACAGTAACAACAATTCAAGGATTTGGTATCAAATGGAAAACTATAATCGTTGGAACGTTCTTCTAGATACTGAATTGGCTAAAATTGGAACCAGGATCAAATTCATTTCACTTGAAGATAAAAGAGAAAAGGTATAAAACATTTGAAATAAAATAAAATACAAATATTGATATCTGGAATAATTAGGATATATTCAATAAAATTTCGGAAAATAAGGCAGTGTTCGTATCTGATCTAACAACTGTATCTTGGAGAAATTTAGAATTTTCGGAGAAGAACTTCGATATTGGGGAAGAAAAATATAATTATGGTCTCATTTTATACCCAATTAATAGAGTTGGCTCTCAATCAAGAGATGATTTGCTCAAAATGTATGAAAAACCCTGATTTCAACTTTGAATCTATTTTAATCAATTTGTCTTGATTATTTTGGATAGAGTCACTATTATGGTTGAATCAGGGATAAATGTGAGGTCAGAAAAGAGAATGGAGTATCACAGGAACCTGATGTCAAATAGAGCTAGTAAATCTAAATCTTTTCAACAAGATGGAAGGGAAACGATTAATCTTGGATTTTTTAGCAAAATATTCCTAACTTGCTCATTGAGCCTATCCATCAGTTTAATTCTGTTTATTTTAGAACATTTACTTGCATGTATATGTAAATTTTAGTTCATTCGCTTGAGCAATTAAAAATAACTTGTAATATTTAAAATGGAGTGATCAACATTATCGGGTATATAAATTCAATCATGCTAAAGAGAAAATTGTTGATCAACGAAAAAAATCTATAAAAATACCATTTAATAGAAATAACCAAACATTTGTCTTCACAACTAAAGAGCTGTATAACTGTATAAAAAGTTAATAAACTTGCAAATTTCATTTTGCAATAAATCTAATTTGTCTAGTGCCAATCAATCATAAAAATATGTTTGTGCCTGGACAAATTCTATTGAAAAATTGAAATCTGTGGAAACGTTTATAAAAATATTATTGATTAATCACCTATTACAATAATTAATTTATTCTAGAGGATTTGTAAATGATAGAAATATTTACCTTGCAAACTAAGTCTGTCTAAAAATATTTTAAATTCTAATAATGTGGCTTGATCTATTCGACTGTGTGAATGTTGTGCAAGGTGACACTCATTATAATTATTTTTCAAGTAATATATCCTTGTTGATTGTAGTTCAAGCTGTGGTAAATCAACAATTTAATTTTCAAATTATCAACTTATCTAATTATCTAATTAAAATAATTTGATCCAGGACAAAATTTGTTCATTTGAAAGTCAAATACTAAAGATAGTGAAGCAAGGCACTTATAAACAGTACAATTTCACCTTGCGTGTCTTTGATGGATGGAAGGATATGAGGCAATACTTTCGCGATAACCCAGTAAGTTTTATTTAAATTGTGTAGAGAAATTTACCTTGTTATAATTTATAGGCAATTGATATGAGTCTTGGAGTAATGACCATGGAAGAATATTTTATGCAATTTTCAGTTTTTAACTGGTATATTGATGTTTATAACATGGTCATACTTAGCCATGTATGGACTCAGCAAGCTGATATGTCCAGAATGTTTCATGTTTTCTCAAAACTCACCTGGTATCTATTATTATTTTCAACATTTATCATTACCTTGTTCACTGTGGTATACTTTCGGGTCAATGGTGAAAACAATATATCTATGATCAAGGCAACTCTCTAATCCAGTCATATTTCATCTTTCATAGAAACTATAAATGAACCAGGAACACCAAAATTATTTCTGAAACGAGCAAGATCCAAACAGATTTCCATTAAAACAATATATTTTCAAATAATCAGACATTTATTAAAACAGGGAATTGACAGGTCATCAAAGACTAGCTTGCTCATTATTCTCTGGTCATTTATTTCGTTTGTTATAATAACAACATTTTCGGGAAAAATTCTGAGTTCGACTGTAATTCCTATTCGAAGCAAAATAGAAAGTGTGGATGACCTTGCTCAATCCGATATGAAAATATACTGCAACAACAATTCAATGATTTGGTACCAATTAGATAACCTTGCTCGTTGGAACATTCCCCTAGATAATGAACTATCTAAAATTGGATCTAGGATCAATTTTATTCCACATAATGATGACGAGGTATAAAAACACTGAAATTAATTTCATTAGAATATTATAATGTTTAATACCCAGGATAAATTCAACGAAATTTTCGAGAATAAGGCTGTTTTCATATCTGATATTACAACTGTTGTTTGGAGAAAGGTCAAATACTCAAATATGAACTTGGAAATTGGCGAACAAAAGTACAACTATGCTCTCAGTGCGCATCCGATAAATAAAATATATTCGGAAACAAGAGTTGATTTGCTCAAAATGTTGGTAAAACAAACTGGATTCAATTTCATTTTGTAATACATTTTTGATAGATTAACAATCATGGTCGAATCAGGTATCAATGTCAGAACCGAAAAGAGACAAGAGTGTTTTATGAAACTGGCCTCAAATAGAAAGGATGAATCCAAATTATTTCACCATGCTCAAAAAGAAATGATTGACTTTAAGTTTTTCAGCAAGTTATTCACAGCCTGTTTATCATGTTTATTAATAAGTTCAATCGGGTTAATCTTAGAACATATACTTGCATGTTTAATTAGAAATACAAAAATACCAAGATGAATGTTCAAACTTAAAAGTGTTTTCATTAAAAATAAATTTCTTCTTAAATGAAATTTTATAAATAATTAGTAACAATAATGAATAAGATGGTGTCCCCATTTGTGTCCCCCATAGGCGACGACTCTACTACTGGTCTGTTGGCAGTCGCCTACTACTGTAGTCATCGCATTCAGTACTTCCGTCCATAATATAGTAAACAGAGAAAAGTTCAAAGAGTTGAATAAAAAAGATGAAAGTTTTTCCTTTTTATTTGTTGAATTGACATTATTGAATCAAAACAATTAAATCTTGTTCAATTATGAAAGGTCATCTCCTTTGTGATAGCGGTGAGCAAGTTTATGCCAATACTTACCAACATCGATGCAGTTTAAGAGCTGGGTCAGATAATCATCGAGAGACTTATTCTTCAATGATCTCAGATTTTGTCTAATTTTCTGTATTTTGTGTTCATATTCTTTGATATCTTCTAAGATCTGATCGACGGCCGTCTGAACCGACAAGTTTTGAGAAATCATTTTTACATAAACTATATTAAACTTGTAATGCCCTGACTTCGCCTCTTTTCTGAGCGAGAACAAATCATTCATCAAAGCGATACATTCGTAGCAATAATTATTGCAGTTCATCAAATCTTCATAGGCTTCAAGTTGCTTGTTAACTTCTAGTTGGGCATCAAATTCGAAAAAACAACGGTAAAAGCCCATGGCAATATCTATTTTGCGACACTCCAAGTATTCTCCAACAGAAACGGGTCTCTTGGCCTCCAATCTATTGGTCAATGAGTGAACGTTTGCGTTATTTCCGATCCACTGGAAGGCAATATCGAGAAACTTCTTCAAGAATGACTCGGGTAACTTTTCCTTTCCAAAGGAGATCATGCAATTGAAGATTATGGCCGACTTGCTTTCCTCGGCAGCATAACCTTGGCGAATATAATCCAACCAAGGTACATAGACTTTAAAAGATTAAATTTACAGAATTAATTTCACGATTACCACCATTTTGTTTACCTGAAACGTCTTTTTCAAGGATTGGGTCAATAGTCAAGAGCCAGTGATTGAATAAAACAACAAAACAAACCAGGTCTATATTTTGTGAATGTGTAAGAGGGAAGAGACTGGCGCTCACATAGTCTGGATTGAGTTGGTAATCGTGTCCAAGAACACTTTTCAATCTATTAGCTGTTATCTGAAGCACTTCTGCTTTCCTTTCATAAGCTTTAATATCGGGACCACTCAATCGACTCATATCTACTTTTAGAAACTCGTCCTTCAACGATTGATCCTGGTCAGTCATTATATGTAGTCTTTCTATTTTAGATTCAAATATTGAATGATATTTAATGTGATAATTGTTAACTCACTTTATTCTCTTCGATTCTTTCTTCAAATAAATTACGATTTATATTGAATTCAGACAATTATAAGTACAGTCAGTAATCACTGATGAGTTGTCCCAACATATGGACTGAACTCATGAAATATGATATCAAGTTCTGAGTGGTGTAGAGAAGGGCTAATTATTTCAATTTGTAATCTATGACATAGTTTGCCCTCTCCAGCGAATCCGATAAAATAGCCGAAAACGTCAATAATTTAGTTTAATTTGATTTCTTCGCATAAATGATCCATAAATTTAAGTGAGAAAGTTTGTGGGACTCTTAGATGCGGAGAACGGGGTTGTATCTAGTTACAAATTGCTTACTCGATTGAAGCCATCTTATGAGATGAAATTGAAAAACCTGGTAATACCCAGTCCGTTACCTGGTAACATTCTGTTGAAGAGTTTTGTTGAATTAGATGTCGAATTGTACTTGCACAAAAAGAGAACTTCAATAAGCAATAAAGTGAGAGCTATTGAGTATCCAAAAAATAGTAATGAAAATACACCACGAAACATTTCTTCTAGAGTTAATACTTCAATTTTACTAGAGTCTAAATGATTTGAAAAGTGCAAGTTCAATTGTTTCACCAGAATTCGACCTTTCATTTGATTCTTCAAATCTCTAATGAAATAGTAGTGAATGTTTAGACCAGTTTCGAGCATTGTCTTCATTCTGCAAGATCAAATATCAATTAAATTTGAACTTTAGAAGTGGAAAGTTATTTAAACTTACGCCAAAATAATTTTTTTACTATATTTGAAGTTCCTAGTTACTCTGTATGCTAGATTGATCATGAAATATTTACTTTCACCTGTCTTTAATTCGAAGTCAGCAAATGTGTCCTGCATTATCTTCTTGACAAAAGAATTAACAAGCAAAACAGTTTCCCCCTGAATTATTTGTTGAAGAATGTCCTTGTTAATAAAATTCGTGTTCGGATTTGTTGTCATTTTATTAATTTTCATTTTCTGTTCATAATTTTGAATTCTGCTGAAAATTTGCAACATTTTATCATGGGAAATTTGCGGCTCAATTTTAATAGCTGAAAAGTTGCCTGCTACATTCAATCCAGGTTTGGCTAATATGTCATCAATTGAATTAACAACATTAACAGGTTTAGATTTGAAGTAACTGTTCAAAAGAGCAGTGGAGAAACTGTGGCCAATTATTGTTGCCATGGTCATCCAAATACATAAAACTACGAATTTTGCCAAGAGTAAAGTTGATCCTTTATTGAAGTTAAAGTTATTGTTTGAAAAGGTTTTAAAGTATTCGGATGATTGCTTTAATAGATGTCTCAGGATTTCTAAAATCGGGTGAATTTTCATTTTGAACAATGAATTTATTATAATTGAATAGAATGTGATGGATAACAATATTAGGAACCATACCTAGAGATAAAATAAATAAATATTCAATCCTTTTTCTATAGTAATGTAGTTACCCAGGTATCAAAAAGTCGGATAAATGAGAGATAATAAAACTCTTTGTTGACCAAAGATGTGGTGAGGATTTCACACCAGAATATAGGCATTGCTATTATGTAATGCAAACGACTGAATAATTCTGAACTTGGAACTCTTAATCCGAAGCTCATTACTGGCGGATCCTATCAAGACCAATTTGATTGTTTTTAATAATTAGTATTTTCAGAATAAAACCTAGTTACTCACAAATTTTTTAATCTCGAAAACTCGAACTGAGATTTGGAGCTTGCACATCAGGTATTGCAATATTGATAGTTCTCCAGCAAAACAGTTATAAGCAAGATGCTATTTAAAATTCAATCATGGTAAAATTGATTTAAGTAATTTAAATTACCTCATTTTCACTATATATGGCAACAAAGACACTCCAATTTTCTTTGGGCGCTATATCATCTTGGCAAGTATAAAGTTTACCGAATTCGAATTTTTCATGGTGAACAAAAGATTCAATAAAATTATCTACACTTGCTAGCATTTTGTAATCAAGCAAAATTTGTAGCAATACTTGTATTTCAACTAACAATGAATAATTCATTTCGAATATATGTAATCTATTTATAAAATCCAATCACTTTGAGAGCTATTGTTATCCATCAGATATCAAATTACATTAAAATAATCTAGATCTATAATTATTTTGTTTACTGGATTAAACTTATTTCTTAGATTCATTAATGAAAGTATCCATTATAAATACATGTATTACATAAATACATCCAGCACATTTGGAAAAATTAAGCAATTAACACAAAATTGTTGATACCAAGGTAGTCTCTATAAATCTCATTGTTTTCCTTTGATAAATTAATAAAACAAACAAGCATGCACCATCTTTTGAATAACTGCTCTAAACTATTCTGTGATTTACTATGAATTGTATTCAAATAACTTTCGTTTCCTTTATTTTGTTCAACGAATCAATAAATTCATATATGAATACAATCAATGAAATTAGATGACCGATGAATGTCAGCAAAAATACACCATGTAACATTTCCTCTAAAGATATTGCGTCAATATCTATTGATTCTAAATTTTTAGAAATGTCCAAGCAATATTCTTTCAAAATATTTCTGCGTGTCATTTGATTTTTTAAACCTTTGATGAAAATTTTGCGATGATTTAATCCAGATTCCATTAGAGTGTTCATGCTAAAATAAACAAATTTTATGAATTGAAAAATAAAAATTTGATCAAGATACTCACGCCAATATAACTTTCCCACTATAATTGAATTTCTTTGTTACATGATAAGCTATATACGTCATGGCATATTTATTTTGCCCTGTTTCTAGCCTAAAATCTGCAAATGTATCTAGCATAGTTGTTTTCAAGAGTGAATTAACCAACAACACAGTGTCTCCTTTCAACAATTGAACAAGAATGTCCTTGTTAATGTAATTTATATTGGGATTGGATGTCATGTTTTCAATCTTCATTTGTAATTCATATCTTTTCGTTCTATTTCGGAGCAAATAGAAATGATCTAGTGGCAATTGTTCTCGCATTTTAACAACAGATAAATTTCCAGCTAAATTTAGACCTGGCTTATCTAAAATATCATTAATTGAATTAACTATTCTGACCGGTTTATAATTAAAGTATGTGTTTAAAAGTGAGCTAGAGAAACTGTGTGAGACCACAGAAGCCATGATTATCCAAAAATATAGTGATATTAACTTGGTCATTCTTAATAAGCAATGATTGTAGTCTAGAAAATCACAATTTATAAACAAATTTGAATTTTGATTCAAAACCTGTCTCAATGGCTCTAATGTTAGATTAATATTGGTCTTGGTCATTCGTCTTATCATAATAGAATATAATATTAATGACAATATCAATAAAAGCCATACCTAGATAATTTTGAATTGATAAAATTAATTAAGTGTTTTGTGTATTTTTTACCCAAATATCGAAGAGTTTGATGAAAGGCAAATAATTAGCTTGCTTCATTATTCTTGATGTGGTGATGATTTCGCAACGATATAATAAATGTGATATGATCGAGGTCTCATTTATGAATTTTGTCGGATTCGGTTGTCTCATGCTCATATACAAAACAGGGCCTTCCTATAGAAAAAGATTTGAACATGATAATATCATACACGGTTCAGGTCTTACACGAGGGCTTTCTGTCACCATTATCGAGAGTTTGAGCTTGCACATTAGAAAATTCAGAATGGATAGTGTACCACCATAAAAATTATACGAATCTCTCTGTATTTTAGAAAAAATCATTTTGATTAACTATTAAATGATCTATTTCCATTTGTTGCCTTATTTTCACTCAATTCTGCGACAACAACAGTCCAATTTTCTTTCGATTCCGTTTGACCAGGACAATAGTATTGTTTATTAAATGAAAATCTTTCATGGTGAATAAATGACTCAATAAAATTATCAACGATTGTCATTTTTAATTCATATTAATAGAAAGCTTTAATCAAAATCAAATAACCTGTCATATAATGTAAGGTAAAACTGTTAGGTGTCTTGTACATGTGTTTAATATTTAGTTTCATGTATCATGCTAATAGAGAACTCGCAAATTTACGCAAAAAACCTTGTATTAATGATTCAATTTTATAAATTGATTTATTTTATCATGGTAACATATTTGTGAAAACAGTAAACAACGGATCGAAATAAAAAATGAATAATTTATTATTTTTTTTTTAAATATCAGTTATTTATAAACTGATTATTAGATTTTAATCAGTTTAAGTGAAATATTTTATTCATCAGATATTACATAAGAATAAACAGGGTCCATATTCAGTGATGGCCAAGGTACCCATATTTTTACTTAAAACAATGTCCCCAAATTGTGCCTGGACAAAGTTTACGTTTAACTCGATTCGATTATACCCGCCTTCTTATTAGGTGTGAGGTATATCCTTTCCTCTCAATTTGAATGATGTTACTAGTTGAATTGTTTTGATAGTTTTTATAAGCCCAATAAATTTCCTTGATCAATGTCATTATCGCAGTTATTTGGCCGATAAAGAGAAGTAAAACTCCGCCACAAAACACTTCGCTCAGTGATAAGGCGTCGAATTTATTTGATTGAAAATTATTTGAAATGTCCAAGTTCATTTCTTTAACTAACATTCTGCCTTTCATTTGATTTTTTAAATCCCTGATGAAGTAGTAGTGAATATTCAACCCGGATTCGATCATTGCTTTCATCCTATGATAATATTTTATATAAAATGTGGTTTATTTAATCAAGATACT
>JAQGBD010001878.1:0-12696 GCA_034698165.1 Punctoribates punctum | reverse complement strand
CTTGATAATCAAATGATTTAGTTGCATAATAAACATGAGAATCTCAATTAGAAGTTCTATTTTTTGTAAAACAATATTTTAAGGGAATTGAGCAAGATTCTCCAGGATTTCTCCTTATATTTGATTCAACTTCAACGACATTCACTAGAATTTTTGCAAGGTCAAAGAATATGTTCCTATGTTCAGATTTTTTAGTCAAAATAAATGATGAATTCGTTTCTAATCAGCGGATAATTTCATTCAATTAAGAGTTAAACATTCAAATTGACTCAAATATTGAATATAATTATATTTTAATACGAGTTTATTCGATATTTATCTCTAACTCAGTATTGAGAGAAAATTTCTCTCAATTTCACATTTCTCATAATTTTTGCGACAAATGCGAAAATAAAGGAGTCTATTAACAAGTAATATACCCTGCTCCAATTGAAATCGGGTGAAATTGAAAATAAAGGTCTAAAATGAGAAGACAGGCTCCAACTTGGCTCAACTTTTGGACCAATTTAAGGAATATGAAGTTACGGGAGTTTGAGTGTATTCGGAGAAAATGGTAGGCATTTGACAGAAACTGCTTTAAATGGCTTTTTGTCGAACCATTGATTGAAATTTGAGAGCTATTGCGAAACAGATTGATAGGAAGCGGACAAAACTCAGCAAAGTATTCAAACTTATCACGAGATTATAGAAAACATGCTCTGAAAGGCCATTATAGTGAGTACTCGGCTCCCATTCTTATGCGGACAGTCGAGACCTACTTTCAAACAAAAATGTTCATCGCTTTCATATCCGCCATTTTAACGGATTTTCTATTTTAAATGATAACTACAGTTAGTAATCAGAAGCAATGAATGGGTTTTATTAATTGTTCCGGTTGAAAAAGAGATTCTGCTATTGGGCACTATTTCAAGGCGTAATAAATGATATGTTGATAGTTGTAGTGCAGGCGTATGGAGTGTGCGCTCAAAGAAGTGTTGTTTCATTCATTTTATTGAATTCATTCATAATATTTGGTCCACACATAGAGTGCTATCGCTTTACGAGAATAACATTAGTCGACAAAATTTATCAATGAATTCATTGGCAGCTGTTTTGCTGTTCTCTTGAACTACACATTCAATTAATTGATTAAATAATCAAAAACTTGCACTTTTTGACTCTTTTGTCGACCGGTGTCGAGTGCTGTTCAAAATAATTAGAAATATTTTATTTTTTTGATACTTTTGTTTGTCTATTGATTTAATGCCCGCTTCAAAGCCTTCTCGTAATAAAGTGTTTGACCGCAGAGATCGCCGAACAGTTCGCTTCATTAAAACTTATGAAATGATGTCCACCGGCTTAGTGCCCATCACTTGTGAAAACCTCAGACAAATCTTGGACCTAATGTTCCAAAATGAGGACAACTCTTCAAATGTGTTGATACTGGACTGCAGACCATTTCTAATTCACAACGAGTCACATATTGTCAATTCAGTCAACATTCACTGTCCGGCCATCATTAGGTCAGTTCCCAGACTATATTCCAATTGATTTTGTTTTAACTCAACGAAATATTCTTTGTTTTAGACGGAGAACTGGAAACCGAATGCCATTCAAAACTATAATACCTGACCAACAAATCAGAGATCAGTTGACCACTGATTTCTATTATCCTATAGTTTTGTACGAAGAAACTGATCTGAGCTGTGATTCTATCGGCTCTTATGTCGCTAAATGTCTTCAAATTGAGGCCGGCATCAAAACTGTCCACTTTCTTGAAGGTAACGCCCATTATATCACATTTTGATATTTGTTTCACTTTTATATTACTCCAATTGAGTGATTTTCCCAAATATTTTTCTAAGAGTCAATTTCTTAGTAATCAATTTAAAGGAAACCGAATGACTGTTGTTAACCGGAAACTTGCATTTATTAATATTTACTATAAGAGAGATGCGCAAGGTTCATTTTTAGGCTTGAGGCGAGTAAGCATTAGAGCACTAGAATCGTGAAATTAAATGAATGGTGAAATTTTAGTCCTGCATATTTTTAGTAGAAATTAAGTTTTAGTTGAGTTTAGTTTAATTACTTATTTATATAAATATTATATAAATAACTGAAAATGCTTTCGAGAGTTGTATTTGTCTGTAAATTAGTTGTTCCCGATTTTTGACCTTGATTCATCATCAATCATGGTATACCTCCCTCCGGCCAAACCTGTATAAACCATTTAATATTTTTTATGATTTCCGGCAAAATGTGGTGAAATCATCTTTCATTCAGTTCTGTCAAACTATTGGCTATAAATCTATTAAATCAAAGGCCAAATAATTTTCATTGTAATTAAGAGTCACCTAATATTAATTTATTTGTCATGACTCATGATTGTCCATGCTTATTTTAGTTTTTACTATTTTTACGACTTTCACTTTATGTTTAGGACTATTAGCAGAAACTTATTTAATGCTCTCAGAAATCTAATCCATAAATAATTGAGAGAAAAGACATAAACTGAGAAAATAATTGAATAAAATTGAACATGCTCTTCTTAGCTCTTCTTAGCTCTTCTTTTGTTTTTTAATGAAATTCATAATTTTTCTGAAGGAATAAATTTGTCACAATTTTTGAATATATTAATTTTGAAATCTATTGAATCTATTTCTTTGTATAAGATTTTGTGAATTAAGTTTTGTTTACGTCAATCAGTTTCCGGAATTGTCTTATTTTGATAAAAGTTTATCTTTCTATCGAAGAATCTTAAACTTTATGAAGTAATTTATTTCTTGATTTTTGATAAAATATTTTAGTGATAAACAGATTTCTCACATAATGTGGTCATTAAGGGCTTTAATATTAATTGTTTAAAAAGTGTTAAGAATAAGACATCTCTTATCCAAATCAGAGATAACATAGATATCAATAATTATGTTATATTCGCCAAAATTGTATTAGAAAAGCGACGGCACAAATGTCTGAGTTCTAAAAAACAACCTTGACAATATTTCTATAAATGTATTCTAATATTTCACCAAGTGAGACTATTTTCTCTTTGCTTATTTTCATAAACTCATCGAATTATTTAGACCAAGATCAGTGCAGCCGCTTTCTAAACTTTAGGCTCTTGAACAGAACCTACTTTGAGTCAAATTGCAATATAAACTGATAAAAAAGATGTTCAAACTGTTCGAACTCAAAATGTTTATCCATTTTGTTCTTCGATTCTTAAGATTTGAGAAGTGTTTTGGATTTTATTCGTCGATTTCGAAAAAAAAATTCTATAAATATTGAAAATTTATTTTAAGTGGAAAAATATTTTTTCATTCATGAAATCCAGAATAATATCGATTTCATTCATTCGAATCTATTCTCAATCACTAAAGTCGTGGGCGTTGTGTAAGTTGTGATAGTAGTCAACCATTACTACCACTTATTATGAATGAATTGCCTTTTGTCGTCATATTGTGTAGGAGTTCTTCGAAGAGGAATGTGTAGAACCTCTTCATTCACTGAATTTGTTGTGAAATTGAAAACTCGTTTCAAAATGAATTTGTTGTTCAAACAAAAGTATTTTTAATAAATGAATTAATTGAATTTCAATTGAATTTCAGGCGGTTTTGCTAACTTCCGTCAGATGTTCCCATATTTCTGTACGAAAGGCTCATCGATTCCAAACCCATTGAGTAATTCGAGTTCGAGTAACATATCTAGTCGTAGTCCTTTAGGCAGTCACAGTCATACCTGGCCTCTTAAATCCAATCCAAAGGGATTTTTAACACCGCGCACACCTAAAAACAATAATTTAAGCGTCGATATAACGGCACCGCTATCTTTTGGCAATGACCAGGCAGAACCAGTGGAAATTCTGCCCTATCTATACTTAGGCAGCGAATATCACGCCTCCTGTAAACCAATGTTGAAGAATCTTGGGATTACAGCTTTGCTCAACGTTTCACACACCTGTCCCAATCATTTCGAAGACTGTTTCATCTATAAATCAATTCCAATCGAAGACTCTAAGAGTGAAGACATTAGCATTTGGTTCTCTGAAGCCATCGATTTTATCGGTAATTACTTTCATTTTCTAATCAATCCATTGTTTACTTATTTAAATGCCTTCAAAAACCCTAAGAATTGGTCTAAAAATGATTAAACAAAACTATAAGAAAACATAGTGTTTAGGAAACGGATAATGTAATGGAGAAAAGTCACCTCTCTTCAAATTGTAACAAATATTAGTTAACTTGTGCTGCTCTTGGATACTGTGATGATGCAAAAAGTCGAATATGACCATGACACTTCCATAAAATTTCATCCGCTTTAAAACAATATAATAATTAGAATGAATTTCTATACAACTGTTTTCCGTTCAAATTATTGTCAGAAATATCGATAATTCAGACAAATGCCTAAAAAGCTTAACGTTTGCCCTTTTCCTGTCTTTTCCTGCCTTTCACTCATTCATTGTTTTCAATCAAAAATATTTCTGTTATTTTCATTCAAATATTAGTATTTATTCGACAAATAGTTAATTAATTAAACGACAAATTTTAGCCAAACGTTTGATTCCCACAAATGTTTAAATAGGTTTGAAAACTATTTAACTTATTATAAGTCATATCAATACTCCCAATAAAACTAAGCGACAAAACAGACTTCCTGTACATCTGATAAAACGGTTGTCGGACTTCCTGTCCATCCGATTCTGATTGTTTGGCCTAAAATAGAGTCACACAAATAGAGTGAAGGCAGTGCCAGCAGCTGTGCCTTTGCCTCTGCCTCCGCTCGCATTCGTTTGCATCTATTGATACGCTTCCGATTGTTATGAAGGAAGTCGTTTGCAGTCCTCCAGTCCTTTAGTCCTTCAGTATCTCTCTCTACATATAAGCGTACGGCACGTGTCCAACGACTAAACCCATTATTAATACATATGTTGGAAACTTGTTTAGTTATGAGCGCCCAAACCCCTTACAATTTATAATCATTTGACTAATTTAAGACATTTTTCGGAATTCTTTACATTTTTCGACGTTTCCGATGATGTGAGGGCTCTGTCAACAAACCAAATGTTTAATTCAGTCATTATATTCTAATTTTAATATCGAGCATAACTCAAATATTATGTGAGCCATGAGTTTCATTTGGATCCAAACATTTCGCTATTAATTATAAAAATAGACAATCAGCTTAAAAATAAGGTATCACCATGCTCATCGACGACATACGTGGACAGCTCCAGGTTAATGTTGAAATACTGGTCCAAGTTCTCACGTTATTTTCGGCTTAAATTTGATTTGAACTGTCCTTCAGTTTATTTGATAAATTAGAGGATTTTACCAAAAAATATTCTGCGCTCATTGTGTTTGAAGTCGACATTTTCCCAAATTTTAGTCAAACAGAATGGGTTTTTTGACAGCCTCTTACCTTGGTCAGAAAGGGGGTCATACCAAAAGAGCGTGTCTGTCTGATCCCGTTCTAACGCGAAGGGCTGCGAACAATGGTTATGTTGACAATAAATAAGTCTTTCGATAGAACTAAAGGGCAATCAATCAGATTTTTGTTCTCTCAGTTAAAATCACTAGGTTAAAGTTACCTAGAACTATCATTTTATACAGTTAAAAAGGTATTCAACTAGAATATAGAATCTAAGTTTAAATGGCCCTTCACTTCACACTTGTATAATGAATTGGAATCTTTGGACAATTTTATTAACTTTTAATTTTGTTGATCATTAGATTCTGTGAAGAGATGTGAGGGAAAAGTGTTGATCCACTGTCACGCAGGTATCAGCAGATCAGCCACAATATGTATGGCATACCTGATGGCGACAAAGCGTCTTCGTATGGAAGAGGCCTACGAATACGTCAAATCCAAGAGAAAGATTATTTCCCCGAATTTCAATTTCATGGGTCAGTTACTTGGTTTCGAAACTAAAGTCTTTTCTCCGACCAATGCTTCACGAAGTGAGGAACTATTGGTAGAGCCGTTGTCTCCTCTATTGTCCCGAATGTCGTCATCGACGGGCTTCTGTTTCGAAAGACAAGACAGTCCGACGGCCCGAATCAGAGGAAATTCAGCGCCTTCTTCGCCCTCAACACACAGGACTGACTGTCAACGACTTGTGTTTGACTTCACTCAAGTGCCAAATAAAACAAACACTTCAGTCAAGTCTAGTCAACTAATCGACAGTTCGGTCATAACTTGAATTGGGGTCCAAAAAATATTTGAATCGGTTTCGGATTTGATCCCATGTTTACATGTTTTCGATATTTTTAAGCAAATCATCGTTTCGTCTCATAATTGAATCATATTTTATATTAGAACTCATTTCTCTCTTTATTGAAGTTTCAGAATATTTATCGTTAAATACCTATAATTAGAATAGACTTTAATCTCTGACCTAAAGGTCATCTTTTCATCAATTCTTAGTTTTTGAAATTAATATAGTTTTTGCTCTTTTTATGAGATAACGTCTAATAAATAATATGTTTTCATTAATTTTTATTATGAAATCAATTTTTATAAGAACACAAATTTTGAACAATTTTTCTCTCTTTAAAAGAGAAAATACTATTTCAACACAAATGATAAGAAATTTGAAATTTGGACTAAATGTCAGATATATTGCATTTATTCAACACTCCATTCAATTCAATTATAACCTAAAATATACACAATTAAGATATATTTGACTCCGGTATATATTTCCGGTCCAAACTGAAAGGCTGTTGATTTCAGAATTTATGAAAAGGTTAGTTATTTGAATATAATATATTCATTTGGAGTGGTTTTAAATGTTTTTATTTCTCAATTATTCGCACAAAACTCAAGAATAGGAGGAAAGAAATATTCAACGAATAAGAGGTTCGCAATAAAAATGTCTTCAATTTCAATAACTTTAGAAATGAAATGATTTTGAGAAATGAATTTATAAATAGTTATTAATTTAATCGTTTAGTCTTTAAAATGTTATAAAATCTGTTAATATGTTGGGAGTTATGGCTATGAAACTGATTTATTCCAACGATAGATAACTACTGACGAAAATCCCTATTTTTTGACGAATATATAATCAAAAGATTTGATTAATTTTTATTCGAATTAAAACAGAAATGTTTTTATATTCTATCAAAATATAATAAATGTGTTTATCCTTTCATATATTAAGTAAGAGCATCTTGGTTATGCACATTTCAAGAGCATAAGTTATTTTAATTTGAAAAACATTTTAAAACTATTTAGAATTGTAACACATATTCGGAGGGTTTACCTCTTTAACACTTTTAAAGCCGCTCTAACCTTGCCATTGTCATGTTCAATTCAATCTTGACGAAAGAAACCGAAAAAATCAGTTTACCATGCTTCTGAATGATGGCTAACAGAAGAAAATTCATTTTTGTTAAAACTCAGTGAAGTTGTTCTTCAAATCATCAAAAAGGATATCAATTTATTTCTGAAAAGGCCTAGCCCAATTATTGTCAATTCAGAGGATTTTCAGTTTATTTGTGAAATGATTATAACCAGGAAAAGACAGGGGTGGAGACCGTAGGGGAGGCCAAATGGCCAATTTTCAAGCTTAGAGGGCCAAACTAACATGGTTAAATTTGGTTGTTTTGGGTTTAAATTGACATAAGTTATCCTTAATTTAGGTTAAGTTTATTTTAAATTCGGTTAAATTACCCAAATTTACCAAAAAATGTTTAAAAATTTGCCATTTTTGCCAATTTTCTCCTCAACCATAAGGGGTGCTAAATAGCAATTTTTGACCTCAGGGGGTCAAATGCCATGGCCACATACTCCATTGTTGCTCCCTTTCCCTGATTAAATCTTAAGAAAATACAAATAATAAAACAAACATTAATTGTGAAAAATCTTATTCAGTTTGAAACAAATTCATTAAATATTTTCGAAAAAAATATCAAATTATCGAAAATAGGTTTAGTGGCAGAGGTGGCGAACCCTCCATTAAATTACTTCAATTTTAAACTTAAAATATATTATTTGTGGCCATATATTCACATAATTATATGTTTCGTATCAAAGATTCTGATTATTGGCGAAGTAATTCATTCTTTTTCAGTGGTGTGAATGTTGAAAATATCCTTGTTCAATATTAGTGATAATCAAATAATAGCCCCTTAACTGATGCTTTTAGAGTGGATTTAATGACTCATTAATAATGGTATCATTTCTATAATTTGATACATAAGATGAGCATGCTATTTCTATTTTTAGTGCTGGTTAGCAAGCTTAGATAACTTGTTTCCATCAGAGGCTTCAGAAATTTATTTTAAAAGCAAGGTAATTAACCGAGGCAATTAAGAAATTGTTTTGCCATTTATCGTGGATCAGGTGCTTCACCAATAATCAAAATGTTTGATAAGTTGGTTAAAATTATACCTCGTTTTAGATCGCAATCCATTTGATATTAAATTAAATATCAATTTGTTATTAAAACACAATTTTTAAGCATTTAATCCAATCGTTTGAATTAAATTTCATTTAAAATAATTTATTAATCTTTTGAATTAATTCCCTATTTTTCAAACAATTGACAAAACGATTGATTTATAATATTTGGCATTCATTTAATATTTTATATTTATTTCTCAAATTATGTAAATTTGTTTCTTTGCTTTACTAGTCATTAGTCATTAAACACATTAAATATGATTTTTATCAATATTTAAATCCTGTTTATACCCGACTTATATAACACGAAACTAAAATATACAGAATGTAGAGAATGTAGAGAATGTACTAGCCAATCTACAACTTTGGAACAGCAGAAAACGGGTTATATTGAAAAAGGTTGAAATGGGGTCCAAACTCCAAACGGTTATTATCAGAATTTTATTTAAAGGAAAGAGTTATTCCAATCTTTATTGCAAACATAATACCAGGGATGAGCTTGGTCGGAGACTCTAGGCCATAGGGGAGGGCCTAATGTTAAAATTTTCAATCTACAGAGGAGCCAAGTCCATTGGCCCCCTCCTAAGTTCATGGCTGCATAATCCTATTTTTTGCCGATTATTGAAAAGGGTATTCTGTGTAAACTCTGTTCATTCATTGGGGGGATTCGTAAGATTATAAACTATTAAAAATGAATAGAAGTGAATAAATCTAATGATTTAAATGCAGAGAAAACTGGGTTTTAGTGTTCAGACTTTTTGGACAATGAGATGAGAAACAGACAAATCTGTGAACCATAGGGTTATGGGAACCGAAAACATAATATTCAACTGAGTTTGTGAGAGAGAGGATCGGCCAACAAATCCATTAATTATTGAAAATCACAGCATTTTTTAAGAAATTTGACTTTAATATAGTTTTAGACGAATTTCTTTTTTGGTCTCTTTTTCGAAACATTTTTATGTTTTTGATTCGTTTGAATGTTTTGTTCGTTTTGTGATTCACATTGAGATCCACTAAAACCTCTTCGACAACGACATCGATTGACTCCAACACATCGGCCACCATTGAGACACGGGATCACACATTTGGAGTACTCACACCTAAACTCAACGCAAATACATTAATACAATTCAATGCTTTCAATTCACTCGCTTTTAATTCCTTTTTGACTAATTATTCGACTAATGTCTTGAAAATCGCCGATAAATTGGATTAAAAATTATTTCTTTTATATGAAATTAGAAGCGAGTGAGGGCTGAATAAAAGTTGGGACTAAAGGCATACCGGGGCCCATAATAACCTCTACGACAGGAACACATATCCTTCTGAATGCATTTTCCTCCGTTGAGACACTTTTCCCGACAAATACCTCCCTTTAATTGATTAAAAACTATTTAAATGAAATTTAATTGAAGTAAAGCGTAAATACCTCGCAATGAAAACCTTGAAAGCCTTCAGCACAGGAACAAACTCCAGGAGCGACACAAGAGCCACCATTCATACACTGAGGATAACAAAGGGCTGATTCACAGAATTTACCCAAAAAACCTTTGAGTCAAC
Organism: Punctoribates punctum; assembly: GCA_034698165.1. NCBI lineage: Eukaryota > Metazoa > Arthropoda > Arachnida > Sarcoptiformes > Punctoribatidae > Punctoribates > Punctoribates punctum. Next base: position 2,745 of record JAQGBD010001878.1, on the reverse strand, counting down.
GAATAACTGTTTAACAAATGTTGGAAAGGGTTGGTGTGGATTACCTGTAGGACATTCACATATCTTGTTTTGATTGCATTTTCCATTTCCACATTTTTTATCACACTCTGGATCAGGTGAGCGGTCAGCGCATTGTTTTCTAAGCTTCAAACGAAGAGGAGTTCCCGAAAGGTTTTGGTTTGTCTCTGAGTCGACAATTCTGAGGCCGATTGTGAAAGTGGCGATTCCACTGATATTTCCCACACAAGGAATAAATACCTGAAATATTTTAGCCTTTTTTGGAACCCTCCCCTTCGGTTCGATTGAGATTATGGGTGGGCTCAGAATTTCCTCATTATATGAGACCAATTGATCGAAATCGTAATAATATATTTTGTTGTCCCCCGACTTCCACGTGAAGTTCACTGAACTCACTTCGAACGGAATTATCGGCAAATGTTTCTCGAAGTTCGGATCCAATACATACGGCAATACATTTCCATCCAAAATGGCGTAGATTTTCAATGGAAAGCCTACGATAGAAATTTACAATTGAATATTATGACAAAATATCAAGATCAATAACAATTGTTATTTCTCGCTTGGAATTGGAATTTTTGTTGAGCCCCACCTCTAATACAATATTTAAATTTTTTGAAATTCTTATGAACAAAAATTTTGCAATAAGAACATCCTGAGAACCATATTGCCCTGTCCATATACCCTGGCCAATTTTTATATCGTTACTAAAAATGCCAAAATTCTGCGTCAATTTGTTTGCCAAAATATTTTAAAGAAATCTTCAGAAAAATGTTTTCAATATAATATTCGCGTGTTTTTAAACTTTTGGAGTATTTCAAGATTATGTCAATCGAAGGGAACAAAGAACTCAATTAAATATAATTATTCTAAAAATTATTAATTTATTTAAAAAATAGATTTGAGTCCGGCTTTGATAGTAATAAATATAAGAATGTATTGCATATCATTATAAACTCAATTAAATTCTGTTTATATTATAGACTGATAAATGTCTTTATCAGTGAATATTGAATGCCAAATGCTGAATGGGCAAGGTCCTTATTCACCCAAGTTAGAGCTCAAAAGTGTCACTTCCTTATTGAAAAATGTTTAATCGATTCTTAAACTTAAAGAACGCATAATGAACTTGGTTAAACAATTGTCTCTCCTTTGGTAATACAAATGGTGAACAATAATTAAACTTAATTACAAAATAATCAATAATTTCTAGACTCAAGAAAATAGGGATTCAAAAAAAAGTTTAATCAAAAAGTGATAACTCGTGAATGAGTTGAGACATTTGTCACTCGAAAACTGAATAATTAATAAATGAATAATATATATATTATAACGCAATATATATATATCAACTTATATATGAATTATATTCGGCTAAATTGATAAAACGAGAAATGGTTACCAAAAAAGTAGTCTAACATAACATTGTTTAACCAAATGTTTAACCACTGTTTTAAGAGATTTTTTGTCTTAGAAGTTGTTTTAATTATTATGAATTAAGTGGAAGTTTTGATTAAAGTTGAAAATAATTACCATTAAAAAATTGTTTCACTTGTTTTTCGTCGATCCAAAGAGAGATATCGGACTCAGTCTTAGTATTGACCGGCGTTTCACTCATTGTATTTGATTCAATCGGAAGCGCCACCAAAAGAAGGATAATAAACAATGGCGTCAAATGAATGGCCAACATTTGATCGGTTTTTGGTAATAATCAATAATTAAGAGCTGAGGGCTAATCACCACAACTATTAGTCAAAGGATTATCACTGGTTTTGTCTCAGACTCTGATATTAAGTAAATCATAAATACTTTTGATTTAATTTTCGGTCTTTTCGTTGATTTGTGACAAACACTTGAATTGCGATAAAAGGTTTGAACAAAAAACCAAACGTTTGTTTACTTTTACTGATCATACGATTACTTAAAGTCTATTCAATTGATTCAGAAATTAAAAGCAATCGACAAATGATTGGATTCGAGGCAAACATTCAAACATTTCTTATCTCAAAGTTTATGTCAAAACAGTTTCCCTCTGTTTTTGTTTGTCTCCATTGGAGTCTCCAACCATTGCATCCCCTCTTAGTTACCAATCTTTCTGACAATTAAATCACATTTGTTTCAATACTCGCCACAAGAATATGACCACAAATCTGTTTGTTCTCACATTTGTGTAAATCTGTGATCAAATTAAGACATCGTTTTGTAATTTGTTTTTAAGAGTTTTTGTTTACATTTGAAAGTAAAACACGTGCTCTCACTCAGAGTCCTGAAACAGCCACCACGCCCTTCCAGCGGATCCCACCCGAAGGCGTTAGCCAAAGACTATTTCGATACAATGTTTTGCTTCGAATTATTATTATATAAATGTTTCTCAATTTGTTTGAACGAAATGTCATTCGGAAATCAATTTATAATTATTTCTCTAAAAGATATTTAAACTTAAATCTATTTTTGATTCACTTCTGCGAAGTGAACTCAATTCTAGTATTACTGTTAAAACTATGATAATTGTCGGTCCCTTTGGAGGGGCTATAAAATGGGTATCAAAAACGAGGTCAAACCAACGGTCAGTTTGAGAAAACTCTGGAAATAAGTCGTTGGAAAAGACGTTCAAACGGAGTATAAAAGGTGGACACAAAGGAAAGTCCACTCTCTTCTGTTTTTGGAATCGTTGTCGTGTGGTTTGATCTCAGTTTAAGTGTACTTTTGGAAGGTTTTGCAGTTTTT
>JAQGBD010001877.1:0-12699 GCA_034698165.1 Punctoribates punctum | reverse complement strand
AATATCTCTACAGATAAAAAAGTTGTGACAACTTTTTGTTTCGATAAAAATGTTGGCCTAGTTGATTTCCCTTCTATTTTTTCATCAAAATTTTCAAATATTTCTTTCATATCCTTGTTCTGTAGACCCAACTCTATGTCTGTACCGCCTACACCCCTAAAATTGTTTTCCGAAAAAAGCTCAGGACACCTCCCCTTAATTCCCCCTGAGCCGACGAGCTTGGTCATGTCTGATTTTAATATTCAACTATTTTGAAATTTTGGTGATTATTAATAGACATAAAATTCTTAGAATATTTTATAAAACTGTATTTCAAAGAAAATAATAAAAATTGTTTTATTTTGAGATATTTTAAATGAACAAGCATTGTTTAGCTTTTGATAAGTTCCCCCATATCGAGGAACCCGCCATCAACTTTCATGAGGGAGCCGGTGGTAAACCCAGAATCAGTTGAGGCCAGGAATGCAACCGCTTTTGCGATATCTTCGGGATATCCTTTCCGTCTGATCGGAGTCTTCGACTCAACGGCTTTCCACAATACTTTGCGCTCCTCTTCACTCATTCCAGTGGCCATCTCCCAAATCGGAGTATCAATCTGACCAGGGCTATTTAATTTATTTAAATTATCAAGAATAACTATTTATAAATTTGATGACCAGCAAAATGAACTTGGTTAACTCACTTAACAGCATTGACTCTAATGCCTCGGGGACCCCATAGCTGTGCCAACCCTCGGGTCAACATATCCAGTCCTGCTTTCGACACACAATACGATATCGAATGACTGAACTTTAATTCAAATACAAAAATCATTGATTAGTTCAATGAATCAATTGGTCAAAGAATTGTCATTTGATTACTGACCGGTTTGAGTGAACAGACACTCGACATATTGATTATCACTCCCTTCGACTTCTCGAGTAATGGGGCGGCTCTTAAACAGATCTGATAGACAGACCTTAAGTTAGTGCTGATAAAGGCATCCCATTCTTTAAGAGAGGCATTGCTTTCGCCCCCACCCAACCCGGCGTTGTTGACGACCACATCTATTCTGTTGTAGTGTTTGATGACCTGATCCATCATTGAGTCGATCTCCTTCTCAACCAACATATCCGCCAAAACTTCTAACGGCTATCAAATAATTAAATTAAAGTACTTTCGGTTAAATCAAATTCCGAATACTTTGAATTGTTTTGGGGAAACTTTCAGACATTTTTGTGAGACTTCTGAGACTCGCTTTTTGTCTCTTCCGTGGACCACCACTTTTGCCCCCAACTTAGCAAATAGAAGGACAGTGGCCTCACCGATGCCTGAGTTCGAACCGGTGACCAAAACTACTTTATCGGTAAAATCCAAGTTAAAAGACATTTTCAACGACTGAAATGTAGTGAAACTAAACTATTGTTTTGTACAAAGTTTTTATTCGAAGTGTTATCACATCTCTGACTGACCTTCGCATCCAATTTATGTAACAACAGATCAATATTTAATAACTCAAGTGTTTGTAAACGTATTAAGTATTTTCGATAAAAAGCTCTCAAAAGGGATATTAACTAAAATTAAAACAATTTTATTAGAAATAGCGGTAAAATTCTATCTTAAAGACACCGACAGATAAAGTGGTTCCCAATTATAGTTGGTTTTGATAAGGAGTGTCTCATACTAAGCAAAATAGATTTTTCTACCTTTCAATTATCTTGATCATCTTAATGTCAATGAATTGAGATATATGTTGTCAACTGAATTTCATTACCAATAAGTGTTTTCTTGCCATTTGACAACAGTTACGGTATGACAACTCTCCTCAAAGGACTGCCATCAAAAGTGGTCTGCGGTGAAGGTCTTGACTGTTGTCCCAAAACCAAAAAATGTGTTAAAACTAAAACCAATTGAGTTATTCTCGAAATAAATATTGAGAACAAAACTAACAAAAAATTGTAATAATTTTATTTTGAAAATTGTGGACAAATTCGTATGAAATTCAATGAAATAGTAATTAATAAATGAGATAATTAACAATAATTAAGAGAACAACACTTCCAACGAATGGCTTTACACTAATTGTTTGATAAAATCTTTGGTTTAATCTACAGATAAATGCTTTAAATACAATTATAGAAAGAAAACAAATTCTTCTGTTCTTCGAGTGAAAGATAGAAATTGCTTTCCATTGAAGATTCGGTTCCCTTATTAGAGGAGTTGTCGTTGTTTTTCATTTCAATGGCGTTTTCAGAATTATCTTTTCTCTTCATTTGGAGGTTTTTTCGCTTCAATTGTTGGATGATTTGTTGACTCTCTTCAAACTTCTTTTTCCACTCATTTCTGTCTTTCTTTAAAAATTGCAAACAATTGTGTTCGGCATCGCTTCCAACTGTTAGACCACACGTCTGGCAATACCTGTGCTCACAATCCTTGATATGATTTGAGATGAGTTCCAATTGAATCACTTCTTTACATCCATTGAACTCAAACTCACATTTGATTCTCAATTCGCTGACAATTGCATTGACTTTGAGATTACGATCAAAAGAATATCCGCAGACAATAACCTTCTGTTGGTTTTCAACTGAAGAGTTGGCTCTCTTTCTGGTTGCCATCATTTTTCGACATTCGGGACAATTCCTGTTTCGGCTCTCAATCAATAGCTCTATGATTTGCAATAAGTGTGTCCGCAGTCAGTGTTGATGGCGTTGTCGTAGATATTGAGACAAATACCACAACTCAAGTGTTGAGCCAAACTCTGGTCTAACCCAACAAAGCGTTTGATCTCAAATCCGGGCATTTCTTTCACTGATTTATTCAAAATTATTGTTATATTTAATCAAATGTTTTATAATCGAAAAGAAGTCAAAGAATTGTAAACGAAATGAAATTAAAGAAAAGCAGTTTTGCGAACGAAAGCCGTCTTTTAGGGGAAAACCCTTTTTGAAGCGCCACAAATCTATTTAGTGTTGAACCCATGTGCCAGAAATAGGTACTTCAAACCCGAAAACTATCATGTTGCTTTTGAGGCATGTTTTTAAAGTCATATAAAAGATTTCAGTATTTTAGTGAATATCTCTTTAACTGTTTTACACTTTTTAAAACAATTAATAAATACTGACCCTTAGCCCGAACTCTGAAAATGAATCATGGATAATTAGCTTGATAAAATACTGGAATTGTTTCGGTCAAAGAATTTCGGTAATAAAACATTTCTATGAAATGAATTCTTTTATTAAAATTATGTTTATATTCATATTTACAGCAATTTTTTAATTGATATCAAAAATATGCGTCACTTTCGGTCACTTTCGGTCACTTCCTTTCATTTAAATTAATTCCATTAAAAATATTTACTTAAAAACCACTTAATTTGTGAAATAAACGCTCAAAAGATAAAAATAAATTCAACTGAACTGAGAATCGGTTCTAAAGTTTACATTAAATGAGAAAAACAGTCGAAAAATGAGTTTTAAATTATAAATATGACTAAAATGTTGTATAAAAAGAAATTAAATGTTTATAACAGAAAGTAATTTGCGAATCCATAGGAAAGGAAGACCACAATCGGGGGTCAGTTAAGTGTTTTATCCAAATTTATTAAACAAATTCTTGGCTTTTTCGGAGACAATGGTTTCTTCACTCTCTTGGCTGAGACTTGTGGTGAGACTTTTGGTGACACTTTTGCTGAGACTTTCTTTTCGTCACTTATTCTGCTCTTATTTCGTAAAACTCTTGAAGTGTTTAATGAATTGTTTGATGAAATTACTGATGAGTTCTGTTTAATGTCTGAAAAAATAACATAAATTAGAATTCAATATAATTAAGAGTTTAATAAAGATTTGAAATTGAAGTTAGTATCGAAAGAAATAACAAAACAAAAGGAAATAATACTAAACTCAATCAATACCTGAGTTATGGACAGTTGTTATAAAACTGGTCTATCAAACAAAAAGAAGGAAAGAAGAGGACACCCATTAGTTGTTTTAAAAGCAAAATTAAGATTAAATATTAGGACAACACAACTATTTTCAATTGTTTGACATCAAAATGAAAAGAAAGTCAATTCATACCATCACCAGAAGGAGAGGGAGACTCACAATCAGAAGCCTTATCACAGTTATGATCGAATTGAATATTTTGTCGACAAAAGGGACAGACGAGGAGTTTCATTATTGTTATCTCAGTTTTTGGACTACAGTTGAGCGCCAATAGTCTTGACTTCCAATCGATACCAGTCTTAGTTCTGAGTCTTTTCTCGAGTCTTTGTCTTCTTGTGAACGAATATTGATGACTATTAAAAGACCGGTTCCTAACAGACAATTCGAGGCCAGTTGTCAGCCGTTCAATGCGTCGGAGCTTCCAATTGTTATATTGGACGTCCTCTTTGGAGCGGAACCTTCTCTGCTCTCTTGTGCCGCAATATCTATCGTAACGTCTGACAAGTTGTTCCACTTTTGGTGTCTCCAAACTCTTATATTTAATCGAACGGAAGACTCGGGAACCCATTGGCGAAGAGAAGGCATACATAGAGACACAATTGAGGTAATTCTTTTGCCAGACCTCCGCTTTCCTCCGCCTCTGAATCTCTAATTTACTATACTTTTGCTTTACTTTGTTGGCTGTCCACACATTCCTCTTCTTCTTCTTCTTAATATGGGTTTCACTAGAATTGGGCTAAAAATCAAAGAAATTGATGAAAACTTAATTCAAAACTAAAGGAAAAGGACTTACGCTTTGATTTTCGTTATTACTTCCGATGAGATAATCACAACTGATCTCAACCTCATTGTTCTCATTGAGGGAATAGTCTTCACATTTGGAGATATGTCTTATACTAAAAGTTGTGTTCATTTGTTTGGTATTCATACGACTCATGTCATTAAAACCGATTAAATTAAGATTACGGCAGAACTCAGGCAAACATATTATTGAGTTCTCTCTGTCATCACATTTGGCTAATCGTCTGACATGTGATCTCAGGATCGGGTGATTGCTTTGCTGTTTGACCTGTGCTTTAGGACTGTTCCACAAAAGCATTCTCTTCGGGCTCTCATTCTGTGCGGGACTCGGCTTCGGATGACTTTTAAGTAAAGTTTGTCTCAGTTTTGAGTATTTAGACAAAGCTTTCTCTGCTTTCAATCGTTTTGAATATTTTTGGTAAAATTTTTTATCAAATCTTCTGATGACATGACCTTTGAGTCTCTCTATTTGAACGCTTTGAGGCCAAAACAGTTTCTCATCTTTCAACACATTTTTCTGAATTTTGAGCCGAATTTTTGCCCTCTTTTTGTCAATAGATTTGCTTCGATTCGGTTTATCATTCGGTTTAAAGTCTGGCCTGAAATTCGGTTTAAGACCCGACCGAAGGTAACGACCGACGGCTTTGTCCTCCGGTTTGTCGGCCGGAGTGTTCATCTGAAAGACAACCAAATAAGTGGTCATTCATTTGAAAGATAATAAATAAATAAGTGTTTTGCCAACAATTACCACAATTTCTAAATGAATTCATTTGATGTGAGCTCACAAAGTCTGATAAGATTTTAAAAATTGCCAGGGTCTAATTTAGGGTCTAAATCAAATTTCAATCAGAGGTAGTTATAGTGGTTTTAAATAAATGTTTTGAGTATTTTTGAAAAAAAATTATTGTTTTAAATGAGTTGCGATCAATGAATACAAATATTGTATTGAATTAACACTTTTTCACTCATTTTTATGAATTCATAAATTGATTAAAAATATGAGAAAAGAGCGCAAAAACATTGAATCTAATGAAGTGATTGTCTCTCATATTGACCACAATTTGTTAAATATTGGCCAAAACTGAATCAGTTTTGTAATTATCTGAGAAATCATTGGCTATAAGTTGTGGTCAAATATTTTTGGATAAATATTGAAAAGTGTGACCACTTGTGGTCATTACCATTGATTGAGAGGCGAAGACATTCCCAACGAGTGATTTACTACGGATCACCTGATTTGTAAAATGGGCAGAAATCTGTTATTGTTGTGTTCTTGTTCAGTTCAGTTCAGTTCAGTTCAGTTACAAATTGAGGACAATATCCTCCAAAGTGGTTAAGAAAAGCTGAGCACTCGATTGCTGACAGTTTGTTGTTTTGAATTTCAAGTGATGAAATTTGTTCAGATTTGGGCCCTTTTCACACATAACTCACACAATATTCATATTTAAAGGTAATATTAGTTTCTGATAAACTATAAAGACGTTGAAAACTGTGAATAATATACGTCGTCAAAAAGTGGCCCAAAAAGTAGTGGAATGGAATTCAATCGAATCAATTGATTTGAAAATAATGCTGAAAATCCTAATTTTCGAACGTTTGAAGGCATTGACTAAAAAAGCATTAATACATTTAATAAAATTTCGATTAATTGTATCGATTGATAATTCATAAGTGAATTCAGCGAAAATTTATCTCAAAACTGAGTTAATTCGCGAAACCCTCGCTTTATTGTCAGGTCAATGGTTTACCAAATGGTATATCAAATTTCAAATTCAACGACAGAGCAGCCAATACTACATTAATGTATAATGTCGTCTGACGGCACTAATCCAAAAATTGCAAAACCCTATGAGCAAAAAAAAAAAAAACAAGAAAAAGCAAAGACAACGACATCGCCTCAATTTGAAACACTTGAAATATTACATTTTATTTGAGATAATAAATTAAATGATTAAAAATATTATTAAAACTAAACTAAACCCATATTAATAATTGAAAATAACTAAAATTAAATTAAAACCGTTTAAATAATTAGAGTAATGAAAAGATATATAAATTAGTTTCAGTAGAAGTTCAAAATTTACTGATATTCAATAATTCAGCTAATTTATCAAGATAACTATCACCAACAAATTCTATTTGAAATTGACCATTAACAATTCAGTTATGGCGCACCAGATGGCACACCATAAACGTTTCTGTTCTCCTTGCTACTTCACTCAATACTTTGGAAATTTAACATTATTACTCTGTGTTCCTGGTCTAACATCTATTTCAAACTAAATAGTTATTTAACCTTAATAAAACATTTTAATGAAAAATGATCATGACAATTATTCCATAAACTTGCATCAAAATTTTCAATCAAATATTTTTAATCAAACTGAGATGGGCCACTTTTCCAATTGTAAGGCTAACTAAATTGGATTCGGATATCATAGTTGACAACTACTGGAAATTCAAATAAATGATCAAGGCAATGACTGGCAATGAATGGCAATAAATGAATTGGTGTTTGGGAGCACTCGAATCGAAGGGCAGATCATATGAATTGTTAATTAACTTATTTATGGAAATCCATTCGAAAACTGAATAATACTCTAAAATCTCTTTGGATTTAAAGTCCATTAAACCCAAAGATTGACGTTTTGTTCAATGATTTGAAAACTGAATCATTTGATTGGTTTCCGAATAAATCCAATTTTGACATTAAGTCTAAAACTAAGAGATTTTCACTAAAAACTCGTATATTTTCAGTAGTTTTCAATTTTAGGGAATTAAGTGTCTGTTTATATTGAGGGTCACTTTTGCGGCACTCAAATTGAGCCATTCATTTATACCCTGGTATTGAATGAATGAATTTGTAGCGATTTTATTGGATTTGCATAACTTATCGATCAATACATAGATTTCGCATCAAATTTATTGATGAAAATCAGTTAAAAGTCTTAACGTTAATCATAGGGTTATCCCCGAAAACATTGGATTGAATTTTGGAAAATTTCAAAACTAAATAACACTATAAATACAGAGAAAGTGATATATTTGTCTATTTTTGAAAGACTCAAAATCAATGGTCTGAACGACATATCGTTGGAAGAGATGTTCATTTATCTCACAAACGGGACTCAAATCTCAAGAATTTATTTTTAAAACTGTTTTAAGTCATTGACTGAAAGACTAAATCTAAATGAACTTGGAATCAAAAATAACTTTCAATTTTTCAATGACACGATCAAGGTCTCCAATATCCAGGCAAAATTCCAAACTCGTTTTGAAACTAAAGTTTAGTGCTCTATAAATTGTCATGCTAAAATATCCTTAAATTATATGATACAATGGGTGGCAGTGAGGGCAGGCATTTGCATCCTACACAATTTGGAAATAGGATTTTATTGAACTTAAATATTGATATTAATAACAATATTGGAACAGATGTAACGATTCTCTCATCCGATGCACTCATTTGGAGGACAGAGCGCTGGTAGTGTTGGCAACTCATCTGCCGTATTGTCTGCTCCACAATATTCACAAAGAAGTGTCAATTTTTCTCTTTATTTAATATTTCACGGCTTTTGTCAAAAAATATGGCCTTTCATTGAATCGATTTCTTTACATAACAATAGAATTAATTATAAACTAATTGATTATGTATTCAGTCATTCGATTCAAACAAAAAACGACAAAATATTCTCAAAAACATTTCATTTCTATTGACTTTAAATTAGATAAAGAAATACATTATTCCAATGATTTATTGAACAAAAACCCAGTTTCGGCAAAAGTCTTAAGATTTATTCGCACAACTATATAAACTATATGATCTAGCTAAATTTATTCAGAGACGAGAAATCAACTGAAGTGATGGTTGAAAATGAGTTGAATATAACTCTTGTATTGTATTATTTGAAGTCAAAAAACTTGAAGATATTATAAATCGAAATACTTGAGTATCACAACAACAATGGGAAAAAAGTTTCAGAACAATGAATGACTCTTTTCTTTTGCTATAATATTAGCAAATTTTCAGCCGAGAGAGAGAGAGAGAGAGAGAGAGAGAGAGAGAGAGAGAGAGAGAGAGGACTGTATGGCAATCACAATGACAGCGTTGATGAAGACTGATGACCAGTCTGTGCGACACAACATGAATATCAAGACATTTTGGTTGTGCCGCTCCTATCCTATGGCATAATAGGCAACAAAAGTAAAACGCTATGGATTTGACTCTACAGTAGACTTAATCCTCGATTTATTTTTTGTCGTCGTTGTCGACACCGAACCGACACTTCTCTAATAGGAATCAGAAATTTTTCTTCGCATCCAATATATGAATGAATAGATTGAATGATAGATATTCTTAGGCTTCGCTTTAGTTTTTGTACTGCAATAGAGAAATGACATTAATTTATACTTTGCCATCACATTTAGCCGGGTATTAACGTTTGTTTATGAGACTCTGTGTTACTGAAGTTAAGAAAGAGTTTGCATATAATATAAGTCATATTAACTTTTGTCTCATCACTTGTTTGTTAAACTTTTTCCTCTTAATCGCAAACATTGAGTCGACTTTTTTCAATCTATTCTGTAATCCTATCCACAAATCCTCTGTTTTTCTGATCTGAATTTTCGACCAAAATTGAGTTCAATTATATTTGGATATATTTTCGTATTCTTTCAGAGATTCAGATCAAAGGATTTTACCAAATATTGCCAAACAATGGAAGAAAGCCATCAATTCTTATATAATTATAATTGATTTCGAAGTTGTTTTAATAAAAACGAAATTTTTGACATTGAATTATGTGTTTTAATCAGAGGGATGGGTATAAAAACCAGTGGATCCGAGAAGAATACAATACAATGGGATTTTAGTACTGACTTTGTCTGACTTTATGTCACCAAACAAAAGGTGAAGAGAGAAGTGTTAGCAATAAATCAAAGATCGGTTTTATTAATTCCAAACAAATTCTATAGAAAGACAACAATTGAGATGAGGTCTTCTCTTTTGATAAATAGTGTTTAGTTGACTCTTATTTCAATTCAATTGCGTAGACCAGTCTCTCTGAATAGGCCTCCCTTTGAACCCCCTCTAAGTATTACAGGAGACGAGTGTCGTTTCTATTCTTGCAATTATTGTGCAGACAAACAGTGATTTATTTGTAGACTATTCTGAAGGAAAAGTCAATTTGATTTCAATTGACGACAACTCATCCCATTGTTGTCGTCAATAGAGAGCCGACGCGTATTCGGCAGCCAATTGTCCACAATTATCATAAGCAGATGTATTGTCACAAAACTATTCCCTTTCAAAACATTATTTATAGCTTTCAATTGAAATTCAATTCAAACTTAGTTTTGGGTTTTTTCGATAAAATCGAGAATTTTTTTATTAAATTAATTAAATTCGTAATAATTGCTTAAAATATAACGATTAGTGAAAAAGTAATTAAATTATTGTAAAAAAGCGATAACTTTACACAATTTTATTGAATCACAGATGCGATCAAATGATAACAAAAAAGTTGACAAAAGAGGAACACCGGAGAGGACTGTCGACTACAATAAAAAAGTATTAAACAAACTGTCAATTGTGTGCTCTTTTAGGTGCTATTGTGGGGAAGGCGTTGAACACCAGAGCTATTGAATGGACGTGCGATCCTCACACGTGTGGAACAGTGTGTGCCTCCTCTCCCGTCTCTTCACTCTTGGTTTCATTCCGACCCTTTTTGGAAAAGCATTCAAAGATTATTTAGTATCTGATCTGTTGTTCATTCTGTTCCCCATTCTATTCGACACTTCTCTCCAAAATTGGTATAAAATTATATAATCCGAAACATTTTCCACTCAAAGGACTCAAATTCAGTGAATTCTACGAATTTTCATAAGTTTTTGGGTATTAACCTTCAATTTGACGTATGCCTGACCCACAGAGCACCCATTCCTGATTTACCAGTGGACTTTCCATGTGAAACTAAACGAGGAAACTCTGTCTAAAAACAGCAATTTCTTCACTCGAATAACATTTCAATTTTTGACAAATTTCAATGTCTTTTGCGTTGAAATCCATTAAAAATTAATTTGAAATAAGAGTCAAATAAAAAGATTGTTATTTGAGTTTCAAATATAAACATAAAAAGACATAAAATTATTTACAATTAATTTAAATATTAATCACTTTTATTGGAAAACGTCTACAACTGAGTTAATAGTTGTCCACATATTCAAGAGGAACAGGAGTCTGGACTAATGGGTCTGGACTTAAGAGTGGAATTCGACACTAACGACAATAAGTTAATTAAGGGAACGCCACTCTATTTTCCACTAATAAATTTTCAGCTAAAATACTGTGAAAAATAAAGTTTTCCGAAACAGAGATACTCAGAGAGGAATGGTATGAAAGCTTAAGATCAGGAGCCTCTTCGACACACAACAAACTTCATTAATATTTATTATAGGGACAGATGTGTTGTGCTCTGCCTTTAAATCAAAAGGCTTTCGGTTGGAATGATGTTCACAATTACTGTCTCTCATCTAAAATAACTATTTTTTACTTTCGGTTCGGTTTACAAAAGCCATGAAATGCAATAAAATTAACAAACGATACGAATATTTATAGCAAATAAATATTTGCAAGAATTCAAAACTCAATTATCCGTTTTGTTGACTGAATTACTATATTTTAAACCAGACTTCTAACCAATTGAAGGAAATTCATATCAAATGAATTGTCATTCGAGCGATTAATAAACCATATACTGAGAAAACACACTTTTTATTTGATCAATGGTTGACTGAAAACTCATTTGAATATTCATAGGAAATGTACAAGTTTATCAAACAATTATACAATTATATAATACCATAACACAAATATTTTCCGTAAAATTCATCGCAAAAATATTTTCGTTTCTCAATTTGTCACAGAATTGAGTACAAAGTTCTCAGAAGACATCCGAAAGTAGACATAATATTAATATTTCGGAACAAAAATATATTCATTTGAGACAAATATATGTCTGGATATATGAGAAAGTAATTCAAATATTATTTAAAATTTACTAATTTAAGTGAAATTAAGTTTATTTAAGCTAAAAATGCTTTTCTTTTATGTCAGGTAAGAAAATAAATTAATTTTTAATTAACAAAATTAGTCTCAGAGACTGTTTAGGACTCAATCCGTCAATTCTTTTGATATTATTTCTGTCTTTCGTGAGATATCTGTGAAATCTAATTACAAAAAAGAGGAATAATTTTAAGTTTCGTTGTCCTTAAAGTGAATTTTTTATCGTATGATTCAGTTCTCAATAAAACAAAAAATAAAAATTAAAGACAAGTATTTATTTCCTCCACTTTTTCATTGCGAGGATATCTTGCAATACGAGTGAAGTCGGATTTGTTTGAGTAATCTTTGAAGTTATTCTCAAACTCTTCATTGTTTTCGGGATTTTTCCTTTGAGTTAACCTTAAATTTCTCCGCAATTTATATCATTCGTTGCAATTCTCTAAAGAAAACAACACAAAAATTGTTTAATCCGTGAAGAACAGCAAAATATTTAAGTTTTCATGTTTATCAAGTTCAAATCTTAAACAAAAAATATTATTTTCGGGATTAATCTTATCTTAAGGTAAGTTAATTATTGTATATTTAATGTAAAAAATGTTGAAAATCAATACACATTTTTTGGAAATTTAGTGAAATTTCAAACCATTTTCTAATTTATTGGAGAACTCAGATTTGAGTGTTTCTACTAGATTATATCGATGGAAACAACTAATTATGATCTCAATCTCAATGACTATTAGTCCTGATTTGGAGACCCTATCGAATAACATCCCTATCCTTCTCTTCAATCCTTTACTGAACCCTATTTTGTCGCAAAAACTTTTAGACCAAAAACGAAAATTAATGAGAGAAAGGATTTACTGGAGAGGGAGGACTGGTGGGGAGAGAGAGGGAGGGAGAGAGAGAGAGAGA
>JAQGBD010001876.1:0-12700 GCA_034698165.1 Punctoribates punctum | reverse complement strand
CAAATTTGATAATTAAATTTAACTATCCATAAGCCAATTTAGCAAGGAACTTTATAGAACACTTTTTAAGGTTGGATTTCTTCTAACTAGAGGTAAAATCGCCATTAAAAACATAAATAAACATCTCATTGTAAGCTAGTCAAAATTTCAATGTCAATCCCTCAATTCAATTTTACAGTTGTACTAGTATATCTCTTTAAACTTTGAATCAAAGAGTAAAAGGGATATTTATTCTGAGTAATCCTTATTGTAATATATAGGCAAATAATAAAAAGTAAACTTCATTTCTCATTCTGCTTTTGAGAAGACAAAGCAAAAAGAATGTACCTTGCTATCAATTTTCAATTAGAATAAGAGAACATTAATTTAAGTAAATCACAAAATCATGAGTTTTTTAGTATTGAAAATCAGTTGAATTTTGATCTTTTTTTTGACCCAAATTTTCATTTCAAGTGATTTATACCACATTTTATATATAATTAAATATATTTAAATACAATTTGAATTATTTTCTTCGAAACTGATATTTTTGATGCGAAACATATGAACTCATTTAATGACGGGTTGAAAAAGTCTGAATAACGATCAGAATGTTCTAGTTCACTTTAACCAATTAATTGCATTATTCTTCAAAACATTCAAAGTATTTCTTTTATCTTGATCATTCTTTTTTCTGAAAATCAATATAATTTTATTTTCTATTTTCTTCATTCAATCAGATTTTGCTCCTTTTGATTCTGATTTCATCAATCAGTGAAATAAAATCGACGGAAGAATCAAAAGAAAGTAGAGATGAGAAGAAAGAAATCAAATATTTGGGTCCAATAGTCTATTCCAATGAAAAGCCACCGATTGTTGTATTTCCGACGCCTTTGAGCGCTTTGGAGGCAAAAACTAATCAACAAAATGTCAGTTTGAAAGATGCAAATATCGAATATGTACCTTTCCCCTATCAAGAACTTCCAGTTCTTATATACAAATCTAAAGACAATCCCCCCATTCATATGGTATCTCAAAGTCTGTCCACCGATGGATCCAATAATAGTGTTTCAAATATCGATAAGCGTTCGGGAGAGACCGCAAACACTGGTAGTCAGAGAGGAGGTCGGGCTCTTAAATGGTCTAATTTCAAGCTATTTAATGACAAACCACTTGTGATGAAGACTCAGAAAAGAGGGCCGACTGACTACTACTCCACTCAAATGATAGATATGAATAACAATTCGCTCTTCAATTCACTGAATAGTCAGTTATCTTTGGCCTCAGCGCCTCATGTGGTTTATTCGGGACACCCACCCATTCATGTGTTCCCCCAACCAATTATTCTTAAAGATCCGGAGTTCTCAGAAGTAGTGTCGGCTTCAGAAGCGTTTCACTCAGTGAAGAGCCCCAATTCTGGCAACACATTTGACATTCCCATGTCGTCCACTAATAAACACGAGTCCTCCTCCAGTCCCGCCTCCACTCAGTTCTACTCATATAGCGGTACACCTTTAGGTTCGGGCGATTCTAAAAGTTATGGGTTTCGAGTAAAAACTCGGGGTAATAAACAGGACACCGATTATTCGAGTTCTAATACTTATGAGAATTATGACGACACATATTCTCCCCAACATTCCGACGGCTCTGACTCACAATCAGAGGATAGCACTAAATTCAGGCCGATTTCACCCTCTTCTTCAAATTCAGTCACTTCCGATTCTGTTTACGATAAAGACTACGACAGAGAGTATGACCGACCCGTTGAGTCCTATCCAAGAGAGAAGACACGAGAAAAGTATTCAAAATACAATTCAAACAATTGGATGGATTGGGATACAGATAATGGATGGCTCTCATCATTGTTTGGCTATAATCGTTACCCGTCCCGCCCAAGAAGACCGATGACATTCAGTCTGGTGAACAGCCCAACCAACGAACAGTTAGTTTTCGCCGCCTCTGCGGCCAATCCATTCGAGATGACAGTCGATAGTATGGCACTAATGAACCCACACCTCCGCCATAACGGTTGGGTCACTGGAATCAATCCGATGCGTCCGACAGCTTCTGCCATAAGACCTGTTTATTCTTCTTTCGGAAATCTATTTAACTATAGACGTCCTCCAATGGCACCGCCGCCGCCCACTCAATATTATGCGCGTTTTAATCCTAATTTGGCGCCGCCAGCAACCAATGTGCCACCGATGAAGCCCATGGGTCTAATGCCACCAATTATGGGTCTGCCCAGTGTCTCATATCCCGTTAGAATTCCGATCTCACCCTTTATGATGTATGGTATGAGAAGACCCACTTTGGGACCGACCGGAGATCTGGCTTTCGCTGAGAGCACACGTAATACAACTAACAATGGGTCGAAGAAGTGGACCAATTCTATTCAGGATGATATCCAAATGTCGGGCTCACACTTTCAGCCAACTTATGTATTACCCTCAGCCAAACCTACCGGTGCCTCTGTTCAGAGCAAACCTCCAATAATAATATATCAGGGGTTAAGACCTCCGGTTCATGTCTACAAACAGCCAAATATAACAGTTGGCCATAATTCTGAAGATGAGCGCAATTTATTGATATCGGCGCTCAACAAATTACATGAAAACCAGGAACAGACAGAACGAGATCAAAGTGGAGGCGAAACGACAACAACAGTGAATCCTTATTATCAATTTTTTACGACTGAGGACTCCATACACACATACGATAATAACTTTAAGAGTGGTTCCACTCTATATATCGGTGAGAACTCAGCCTTTTCTCCACGACATTCATCAGGCGATTGGATTCCTGTTAAACAACATATTAATGGTTCCAAAGATGACTCAAACGAATGATTCGTTTTATTTAAAAATTTTTGTTTTTATGATTAGTTTCCGATATTTTACTCAATTTGTGAAATACTTTTCGGTTATTCGATGGGAAAGAGAGTGAAATCTTAAGTCAAAAACTATTCAAAACTTTAATTATTTGTAAATTAATTCTAATTCTATTGAAACAATTTATCAAACATTTCATTCATTCGCTTCATTTGGTTTTAATTCAATGATATATCAGTTTTACTTAATTTAATTTAACTATTTAAATGATCCTAGTTCATTTGAAATAATCCTGACTTATAATATAATTTTATTTTTTTTTTTACCAAGCTCATTTTGTAATGAAGATTTTGAATAAAAATTTGCGTTTTTTATAATTCAACAGTTTATAGATTATTTTAATTAATTTTATTATTAATAAGTGTTTAAATCAATGTCCTCTTCGGTCGTTATTTCGTATTTATATTTCATTTTACAATTAGTTTTGTCTCAACCGATCCGCTGCTCACCTCTGAAAACAAATGGGTAGCAAGGGCAAATTATAAAAATGGAAAAATAAAAGTTAACATTTAAGCAAGATTAACTTTTTCAGAGCATATGATGAGTTTTGTCTTTGACAACCTATAAGTATACTTATTATTAGAACTCAGCCAGAACATCTAAAATCTAACTTATTTATTATGTAAGAATAATTAACAATTATCAAAGTACGCAGAATAAACTCCAGGTAAAAAATCCAGTTATATGAGTTATTTGGTTCGGAACTACAGTTTTAACCTGGAGTATGTGTCGGCTATATATACTACACGATGAGGTTTTACAAGAACAAGTCAGCATGGTATTCCCAACTGGAGGGTTAACTCGATTAATTCTGGGTGTAAATTAGACCAAGAATTGATTACACCGTGTAATCAATTTTTAACCTTTATTTTATCCAAATATTTAATTGATATTCACCTCATCACTAGATCTATGGCTCAATCAGCTCATTGAGGACAGTGATCAGTGATCAGGTCAGAGCAACCATTTTGTCTCCTCTGATGATAATGATTGATATTAGTGAGCATTGCCAATGAGCATTCCTAATGAGCATGGTTCTCCCTTATCTAATCATAATTTAATATTTAATAAATTTCCAGTTTTTGGATCAGATTTGTAATGGAGAGGCCTCTGGTTGTCGTCAATGGAATCACTGAAAACACATGTCTTTCATATGTTTTTAAATGTGTTTAAACAACATTTGGATTCTCTGACAAAATATTTGAATTAATTTTGTTATAAAATGAGTGAAATAATAAAAAACAAAACAATTAATTTATTTAATGAATATTTAGATTTCATTAAAGCCTATAATAAGGAAAATAATAATGACTTTGACTTCAATTCAATCGATTTGTTTATCAAAAAGTTTGAGTCAAAAGTTTCGGCGAAACAAATATTTTCTCTGATTAAAGAAAACCATTTGTGGACCGATTTCTTGAAGAAAACAGTGAAGACATCATTGGGTGAGGAATCAGATGACAGAATCGGCGAAAAGCTTTTCCGAATCGTTTATATTTTAATCGACAAACTTATGCCAAACGAGACATCACTTGAGACCAGTTTAGAGATAATATGCGGACATTCGATGTTTGATAACATACTTATTGACCAAAAGTTCACTAATTCTGGACTCAAATACCAATTGGTCTCAATTCTGAGCTTAATTTATGAAAAGGACACGAATTTAGTGCAGAAACAGAATCAGGAAATGATTGCAATCATATTAAGTGCTTATAATCTATCGATGTCTAAAACTGACCAGGTACTCCTTAAACTGCTCTCATTTCTGGAGAAGAATGGCTTAAATCTATACCGATATCAACCACTGTTATGGGGAGTAAAGGGAGCCATTCATTACTCCGTTAAAAGCAAAGAAAAGGAAACTCTTCTGAAAGAACCAAAAATGGAGGAAATTTTGTCATCAATTAATGAAAATCAACTGAAATACAGTTTAAATAATTTTCCGATTGATTTGCCTCTGAATCCGATTCAAGTGATTCATATGAATGACGGCCAAGAGTTGGCGGATCCAAGATTTCTGTTACCCCTCTTCTATCAGATCTTATCGAACCAATCGATAGTGAAATGCCATAAATTTGTGTCTTATGGCTGTCTCTCGTATACTATCGCAGGTCTGTCCAGTCTTTGTGAAGATATGCGTCGTCTGGCATATTGTGTGTTAAGCCGATTCTATAGCCACTTGGAAATGGCGTCCTTTCCCAACGACAGATACCTTTGGATCGCAATCATTGATTACATAAGAAGTGGTATAACTGAAGACAACGTTCGCATAAAGAGTTTGATCTCAGTTTTAATGGTGAGACTAATCGATGTATTATTACATCCAAACGACAAACTCTACCAAAATGTCAGAAAATTTTTAACCAATCGGCCGACCATTGATTCCAATGTTTTGCCCGATTTCTATGCAAACCTCTATTCCTCTGACAACGAAACTCATAAACGTCTTCAGCGGTTCGTTATGTCTTGGATTTGCGATGGATTGAGAACTGAAGACGATATCAAACTCTGTCTAAAGAGAAGTGTATTTTCAGAACTCATGACTCTATTTGATTCGTGTCTCAGTGATGATCAAAATCGAGTATTAATTTTAAAAATTATTCGACGGATTTGTGGCCAATATTTGGGCGCAAAAGTGTTGTACACCGAAAATGCATTGTTTTGTTGGTTGAAACAAACGGTTCTCAACTTTCAGTCCGATTCCAACTCTTGTCTTATTATCGACGAAATCTTCAAAATTGTTGAAACTGTTTATCAAACACTGAAAACAGGAATTCCTGTTCAAACCTCAAAGTTCTCCAACTTATTGTATCCATCTTTTAATGAAGAAGTGGTCGACATTTTGCAGATTATTATCGAATTGAGTGCAGACAACCAGAAGAAACTCATTTATAGCCAACTCTACCATCAAATGAATGAATTTCCCAAAAATGATTACATTTTATATTCAAATATATTTACTAATTGTCCACAAAATGTTTTAATTGAATGATTTTATATTTAATCCAAGATTATTATTCTAATTAAATAAACTTGATCAAATGATCAAATAATTGAAGTCATTCCTCCCATTATTTCTAAGTTTGAAAAATAGCAAAGATTAAGAAAAAATCACTGAAAAGCAGAAAAGATGTGCTTTCAATAGAAATTAATTAACTTTTTTTTTGTTAATTTATTATTTTGTGTTTGAATGCGAAACAAATGGCGGAAAAACAAAGGACTGTGGGGTCAGACCATTATCTTATATATTTATTAAATTGAATTTAAAGACATTATATTTCATCTAATTTTATGGGATTTTGATTTCTGGCAAACGTTTCTATTTATTTGTCATCTGTTGAGGTCATCATCGGTGTGACGGTTGACATACTGCTCGACATAAGGGCACAGACTCTGCAGGATATCTACCCTATTGTTATGTTGGGATCCTTTAGTTTTAATTCATAACTATTGTCGTCTTTGTTATTGAATCCATTTCTTGGTTCTAATTGTCAGACAACAGATGTATAAAAGAAATGTTAAGTTTTGGATCTCTTTTAGTCATTCAGTTGAGAGAAGTGTCTGAACGAAGATCTCAACTAATTTTCTCAGCGATTATCTGATTAAATCAAAGAAACAAAAATTCTTTCGGATCATTTTAATTCTTGTTTGGAAACCTTTTCTGAAATCACTCGCTTTTCTCAAATGAAGAAATGGATAATTAGTTTTAGAAACAGAAGAATAAAATGGTAAGTATTTAAAAAATACTTTAAAATTGTTTTTATTTATTTTTACCGTTAAGAATGAGTCAAATTTGTTGACTAATTCACTTGAGATGAAAGTTTGAGCTCCTATTTGATGAATCTGATTTGACCCAGTCACTTCTCCTAAAAATATTTGTAGGAATCCGAGATAACCTAATCCCGAATATTAATATAAAATTGTTATTTTTCAAACTCACTCTTCATTTATAAATAAATTATTAATACATTTATATTAGAGGAGAGAGGCATTGGTTTGTCTGCTTTTTAATTGGTGTTTAATGGTGCAAGTTCAATGTACACACGATGACCACAATTTCAACAAATCACAAACCGATTCATCGGAATATTCAGAAAAGAACGACTTCATTGACAACTACAACCCTCCTCTTCAAGAGGACTATTCGATTGAAAATAATCTGGAAAATAACATCGAAGAGGAGATCGACTATGAAGTGGAACCGCCACATCATTTCAGACCAGTTGTTCCCTACGACCAAAATTATGGAGAGCCTCCGCTCAGACCTTATATGAGGAAATATCAGCCATATTTCCAGCCATCAGAACAAATGCAATCGTTTGCGCCAAAGCCTATGGCCAGTCCTATGGCCAGTCCTATACTCGAAAATCAGATCAAACAACAACCGGTTTATGCGAACCTCTATTGGCGTAAAATAGTTTATCCCTATCCCTCATATTCAGGACAGAATCCCAACGAAAATATCGTATTGTCTGACAATAGTTCTCCTGAACTGCAAACAGGAGAAAGTAATTTAGTGAAGAGACGATACGCCGGACATAAGCCTTATCGGGGATACTATCGGAAGCGGAGGCGCTATCCAGTCATCAAAACAATGAAACCACAGAATACAGCCTTTTATTCGATTCCTATTCAAACATCAAGAATGAGACCAATTGTTCGTTACTATAAAAATCCTTATCAGCGAAGACGAAAAGTGCGACCAATTAAACGAAATTATAAACAAAATCAGTATTTTTATGTCAATAACTCCTAACAAATCCATTATTTAATATAATAATTATTTATTTTTCTTTTCATTTATTTGACTAAAGTTTTACTAATTTAGTGAAATGTTTGACAAAACGCTAAACATTGACAACAAATCAATTAATAAATTTTTCTCATTTAACTTCAAAGAGATACTTATAAAAGGCTTTATAATTACCTTGGTAAAACTTGTATGGCATCTAACATTGACAATAATTGGGTGATAATTTTTTGTTAAGTGTTGTAATTAAATTAGCTAGATACCAAAGTTTGTGAATTCATCAATTAGAAAAGTGGGAAAAATTATCGTACCTTGTTAAGTGCTAAGTGTTAAGTACTTTGACATTAGTAAACATATTTTCAAACACTTCCTGTATTTTAATTAATTCATTACTTTTACCATAAAATCAATTGTTTTGGAAATTGATCTTAAATTCTGTAAAAATGGATCATAAGTTCAAATCTCAAATAATAACATTTTTCGACAATAATTTAAATTAAATATATTTTTGTTATAACTTATAATCAACTAAAAATCATTTGTGTCTGAGCATAATAGCAAGGTACAAACAATGGTTACACTTCTAACCTCAAATTCCTTCTGTAATAATAGTAATCATAAATTATAATTAACGCTTAAAACGAAAAAATGAATATTTTTAATCAATACTTGAATATTTTCAAGAAAGGTATATATCCGAACTTGATAATCTCAGTTTTGTCTTACAGGAAACAAATTAAAAGACTTTCTAAAAGAAAGTGAATTTTATGACTCTTTTCAAAAGGGATGGGAATAAAAACGGAAAAATCAGTGGTTTTCGTTGGAAATCATTATTATTATAGTTTTGCTTTTGTTTCAATCAATTAGTCGTTTCAATCGATTGAATTCAATATTCTGAGTCGAGTCGTCCCTCTATTCAAATATAAACGCAATTATTGATAGATAAAAGATTTATTTGTTATTTCAATCAAACGGAAGAAATATTTCTTTCTCTGTTCAGTCTTTGAATGAAAGAAAAAATAATTACCAAAACAAGTAAAAGAAACCCAAATATTGCTAATATCGTGATTATGTTGGAAAGGGATCGGTTGACTGCATGAGAGGCTAAGCGTTTTAAAAGTGTTGAGAACCAAAAAATTTATTGTAATCGTTGTTCAGATGATACGAATCGGTTCTGCTTTTACTATATTATTGTTCAGACCATTGATTTGATGAAACACTCCTTACTTTTGGGTTAAAACAAAACTTCAAAACACTTTCATTTATTAGTTCGACAAATAAATATGTTTTCTCTAATTCTGTGTTTCCTTTATATTCAATATTAAAATGTATTGAACTTTGAATTTGATTTAACAAACGCTTCGATTTTTACAGATTTCTCTAATGAGGATATTTTTGTCGAATTCTGTGTTAGTTTTCATCATTTATTCATCAAAATGATTAACAAAATCAAATCAACAAAAGTAAGGCAATTGTTTTCAATTACTCATTCTTTGGTTTAAAAATCTAACTCCAAATGAGTTGAACTGAATTGTTAAACATTCACACATTCAATGAAATCAATGAATAGATTTTTAGATTTTTATTTTTAATTAAATACTTAATGCCTTCGTCTATAATTTGAAGACAAGATTAGATTTACATCATTTCATTAATTTAAAAAAATGTGAAGTAATTGAATTCGAAAATTTCATCAAATAATGATGTATGTGCTAGATGGCTTGTGCAATAAATTGGAATATTGATGCCTAGATGCTTAGGCATTATTCTAATAGAATTCACCAAGTTTATTATAACTTTTAATTAATTGAATTTTTCATATAATCTGAAAATTATGTTCATTTCATACAATTATTTAATTTTTGAGGCTTTCAATAGAAATATTAATTTCATTAATATTATTAGAATTAAATATATTAAACATTAATTTTTTATTTCATATTTCAAAATATTTGGTGTGTGTTAAATAGATGGGAAGTGATCATGCTAATCTAAAGATGAGCCTAATTACTAGTAGTGGCAAATATTTAACTATTACTATAATGGAGTGTTTTGCTGGTAATTGATATTTAACGGTAAATATTCGTGTTATACGTTATCAAGAAATCATGAAAAGCGGAAAATTTGGTGAATTAAGAAAACAAACAAAAGTTTTCAAACAATTTAGAAACCAATGAAAAAGTAATTTATTGAACAAAACTAATAACTTATTTAATGAAAATATTGATCAAAAATCAAATAATAAATCCATTAAAAGTGTCTGAAATTTGAAGAAAAATTCACAGATGAGTAGATTGAGCTCAGTTTAGGTCAAAGGTTGTCAACCGTTACTTCACTCGTTGGCACAGACTTCGATGGCATACTTCTTAGGCCAACAAAAGTTTTTTATTCCTACGAATGACTGCTTTCCAAAAGATATTTCAAAGTTTTTATCCGGAAAATCAAAAACCAATCAAACAATTGCTTAAATTTAGACTAAATTTAAGAAATTTTAAAACAAAATCACAAATTATTTGCCATTTCATAGAATTTCTATTTTTGTCAACAAATTCACTAATTATTTATTTATTTTGTGTTTTAGAGAAACGAATCTTTGACTCGAAAGCAATGCTTATTATCTTTGATATTGTTTTCAATATTAACTCAAAATGTTTTCTGTAAATCAATTACTGAAAGCGACCAAAAGAAGAACAAAACAACAGTTTCTTTGCCTAAAATTATTGTTTTGCAAACATATAAAGACTGGTCCTCTCGATTGGGAACTAATCAGACGACTCCCCAAACGACGACATTAGTCTTTGAAGAGTCGAAAGAAGTGCGAACCACTGACTATGGATCCAAACAAAAAACTTCAATAACTTCAACAACAGAGAAATCAGTGACTGATGTGAGGGACCCCCTAATGGTTGCCTCTAAAACAGTTTCCAAGATAATTGCGAAGCCAGAGAACAGAAGCGAGGTCAATTCAGATAAAGTCAATGCACACAATATCGCTGCACAGGTGTTGTCCAGAATTCTTCACATCAGTCCTCTAATGGCATTGGCCTCAAATGGTGTTCCTTACCGACGATTAAATTATAGCCGAAGCTATAAACCGGAACAAACTTATAATACAATAGAGAGAAGACCTTCTATTGAGGCCTTGAATGAGATCGAAGTTGACTCCGATGTCAATCGTTACAAACCGGAGCGCATGAGTGCCTCCGGAATATCGTTCCCAACAACGACTCCGACTACAACTGAATTAAATATTCCTGTTTTTGAAACAACTCCTACAGAGTCTCCGTCCGAATATATTGAGCACCAGCCACTTGCAGACGATGACCACGATCACCAAGACAGTGGCGAACAAGACGAGGAAGAACAGCCCCCATCAGAGGATCAGGAGGATTATGAAGATGACGAGGAGTTGGAATCATTCAGATATCCGGTTAAAGTAAACTTTCCCTATAATGATGATTACAACGGCCAGGAAAGAGAGGGTCAGATCCCGTTTGTTATACCAAACATCGATTTGAATCCGGAATCTCTAAAACAAAAGGGTTGTCGAACTGTAAGTGCCCTCAGATTTGATTCACATGTTTTTAATCATTTATCACTCGGCAGGTCGTCAAAGAAGTTCAGGCCATTCCTCTTATCAAAGGAATCCAAAACCAAAACAATCAAAACCCCAATAGTGTTATGAAACGAACGAAACGGAATGCAGATAATTCTCGAAAATTCACCAGTATAGTTATGACCAAGGAATGTCATTTCCCAGGAGATGAGGGGGCCAGCAGTGAAGAAGTTCCGCTAACAATAGCCGCCACGGCCGCCACCCAAAAACCTGATTCCAAAGCTGGAATCAATTATCCCACTCCTGCGCCGCCATCCTATGATGATTACGACGAAGATTTTGACTTCAGACGCCAATATCCATACCCTTCCAAAAGAGGTTTAGTCGACAGAATGGAAACAAAATCTTCGAATGACAGAAGAAGTTATGCGGATAACCCTATCTTCAGAAGAGATAACTCGGAATACACTCCAAAAACAGATTTTGGATTTGAAGAACCAAATGACCCAAACTTTTATGACTTCAACGATGAATCAGAAAATCCAAAGAAAAGACGGAAATCAAAGAAATCACAGAAGAGAACTCAAATGAGTGCATCCGATGGCTTAGACTTTGATGACGAAGAATTTGGTCCTCAGCCTAACCCAAGAACAATGTCGCGGTCGAAGAAACCACCCGTTTATCGCAATGACAAACAAGGAGGGGGTCGTCCACAACGAGGGAAGAAAAAACCGAAGAAAATAAATAGAAGTTTTGCTTTTTTCAGAAAAGCTGAGCCTAAAGACAAAGATCCAAATGAAAGCGATTATGCAGTCAGTTATGGCAGAGGAAACTTCCAGTCCTTTTCAGATTCATATGATTCTGATAGAGACGGACCTCGAAAAGGGGGGAAATCCGAAAGTGATTTCGATGATGATTCAGATGATTAAAAATCTGTCATTTAATTCAAACATAATTGAAAATCAATAGAATATCAATTCAATCAGTGATTGAATTAACAAAATGTAGTTTTAAACTCAATATTCTGTATATTTTGCACTCTTTCCCAATAACTTAACGTTTCATTAAAATGAAGTTCAATTTTATTTACTATTATTTATTTCAACTGATTATTCAAATATTTTATGTAATTCTGTTTCCAATAAAAAGACTTAAAACTTCAAACTTTACTGAAATTATTAAAATATAAGATTATATCTAATAATAAGAAGATATAACTGAGATATAGAAGGGCTGACAGAAGACTGAAAACTTAAAACAATTTTGTAAACAAAGACTAATACTGATTAAACAAACTCTAAAATGTCTGATAATCTAATAATAATGGTTTTACTAGATAATTTTTTTACTTGGTTTTACTGATAATAGAATTGAGTAAAAGTTTTACTCAATTCTATTATCGAATTAATGAAAATTCAGGTTTATTTAGTTGACTCAATCACTCATTTGATATGAGATTTATATTATTTGCTAATATCAGGGATGCGCAAGGGGGGCCTGGAGATTTGGCCCCCCCTAAGG
>JAQGBD010001875.1:0-12706 GCA_034698165.1 Punctoribates punctum | reverse complement strand
GAAGATGAATAAGGACACTCTGAGAATTTAATTTAATATAAATGTACAAGTAAATTCTCAGTTTATGCAGGTATAAAGGTATACAACTTGTGTATAACTAATGACATCGAAATCATCAAATTCTGAGATTTTGTGGCAAAGTTATCGAGAAATTAATTCCTAAGAAGGACTTCGTTGAAGTATTTGCCACTTCTGTTTGCCATAGAGTGCCTCCACTGCCTGTCCAATGTATTTGGGTTAAAGAGGGCCTCCTCTCCCTCTTTCTCACAAATCCTTCAATGTTTTGGAATCACAGTTACTTTGAGAATGAATTTTAGTAAAGAATAGTTACTAACTATTAAAAGATTTAAATTAAATGATTTTCATTTGTTTTTCAGTAATTTTTTGTATTGAATGTACAGAGAATTGTTTCCCTTTATGAGCTCATCCTTCCATCCTTTCCATCCATTTATTAACTTCTTGTCCATAAAATACAAACTTTTTTTTCAATATTAAAAAACCAAAACTGGATTTCCTTGAATTCACTTTTGAAGTTTCAAAAGGGAGTCAATTAATCTTTTGGAAGACAAGGACAGACCAAAACCTCTATCCAATACTTGAGGCCCTTTTGTCCCAAAATCGAATCTATTATTATTAGAAAAGTCACCTATCAAATTTATCATACTTTCAATAATGGTGATTTGCTTTTATATATTGCCAAAGAGGATCAATTTTTAAGGAGTGTTGATCTTTTCCCCTTCTATTTTGTTGATCATTAAATTGATGTCTTATAAATTGAGCATGCTTGATTTCTAAAAGAAAAAATTTGAAACTTCTTAAACACCACTGAAATAGAAATGTAGTCCAAAGAATGGCTGAGTTTACTGTTTATTGAGCTCAACATCTATTTAAGTATTTTTAACTTAAAAATAGTTTTTTAAGAGACGGATGAAAATTAATAAATGATTTGAATGGAGATATTGGTGAGAAAAGAATACCGAGAATACCCTGAATACCCTGCCCAGTTTATTTTGATGCCACCGCTTTGTTGCCCAAAAATGGTTACTATTTTATGGACTAATTATTATTTTCGATAAAGTCTTTTCAATTAATTTTGAAGAGACCAGGTCAAATGCTAGCAAGGCTCTTTTTGCTTGAGGCAAGCAATGGGCTAAACATGTGAATAGAATGATCCATAAAGAAAGGCATAGTATGGGTGTAACCAAAATAATATTTGTTTCGATTTGCGGCACATATTCTCCGAATTGTGGTCATAAACTTCACTCAATAGTTAACCAAACGATCTTTTTATCCGTCTTTTGGTTTAAGTAATAACTTATTTACAAATTTCTCCGAAATATTTATAACAAAAAAAAACTCAATAAATGTTTTTCGGAATAAATGTTCGAAAAGTTCTTATTTGGAAAAATAGGGCAAAACTATAAAATTGAATTATCATAACTTATTATGTCTTTCATTTCCATTTGTTTGGATGGTTGGCACACCTGCTCATCCAGTTTAGTCACTTCCCAAAGAAGTCCAACCGATGATAGTATCTGCCAATTGTTACAACCATTCAATAGATATAATGGTCTAAAGTCCGACCATTTCTTCATTTTTATTGATCTCTTGAAGCGATAGCTTTCAGTCAATAAGTTTTTGACCTATTTTTCAAAATTCAAATAAACAATAATTTTAAATAAAAATAGCGGCGAAAGTGCCGTTCCTTTGCCATTCATTACTCGATTCTTTTTGCTGGACATCTCATTAATATTAGCCTCAACTTCCCATTACCTCAATTCGGTTGCTCTGAATTTTGTTTCCATATAATTAGCGCAGAATTTCATAGTTTCGTGATTTTGGTTCTCTTGATCGGGAAAAGTACTCACTATCCTGGATACAGCACATGGAGAAAGAGAGAATAGGATAGCATATGGGAGGAGAGGGAGAGAGAGAGAGAGAGAGAGAGAGAGAGAGAGAGAGAGAGAGAGAGAGAGAGGTTTTAATTGAATTTTCTTTTCGGGTGAATTTCAGAACTTTGAATCACATTAAAAGACAATAAAAGTTCTGCCATTAAATGGGGACAAAGGAAATGCCTAACTATAAGTACTTCAAAAATGCTGTCATTTTGTCAGTAAATTTCCTCGTAGTTTGCGTTAAGTATAATGACATTGAAGTCGTTTATTATTTGAACGAATTTTGCGTTTAGTTCACACTTCGATGAATAACGAGGAATAGCGAGGTATAGCTCCCAACAAATTATAATTTTATGCTTGAAATCAGAATCACATACGAAATCTCTCTCTCTCTCTTTCTTTCTCTCTCTCTCTCTCTCTCTCTCTCTCTCTCTCTCCCAAAATTTTTTCAAGTTTCAATACTTTCATTAGAAGCAAGGAATATATTGTTTGAATATTACCTTTCTACATTATGCATGTATTTTAGTTGTAGTTAATTATAGTTCAGAATCGAGAGTTAATTTAGAAAAAAGGCTTTTCTTATGATTGATGACAATCTTAGACAAGAGAAGAGAGGATCGGATAAAAAAAACTGCTTATGATATGAAAGGATACATAATTTGATGGAAGACATCAAATGACATCATTGTTGCCAAATAGTGGAGTCTTGTAATCAGGGGTGAAGTTAGCCTTCAATCAAATTCAAGGCGATTTGTGGGCACACATATGGCTCTCAAAAACATATATTTTTGGTATAAAACTCAGTTTTATGTGAATTCATATAATTAAGTGAATTAAATACTTCTTCGGTGTTGTCATCACTAAAACTTATGATGGATTTGATTCCAAACTATAATAGGAATGGCCAAGGTTAATTAAATGAACATAAACAAACTTATGGTTTGACTATAATTTACATAATGATCTTGCTATGTTTGTAATTCTGATTGTAATCAGAATCAATTTATTTTTCTCATTCATTTCAAAATTATACTGAGTTTAGAAAAGTATTTAAAACTTGACAATAAAGATATGGTTTTGTGAATAACATGGAATTCCTTATCAATAAATATTATTTATATGGCATTAATGAGCTTTCTTTGACCTATGAGTGCTTTTTGAGCCCTTCCTAATTGAAACTCTTCAATGACTTTCTTCGGTTAGAATCTGATTATGAATTAGATTCGAGTCATTTGTTTTTTTTTTCAAACCACTCTTTCCATAAATATTTGTTATTCGTTAAGAAAATAGAAAAATACAGTTAAATAACAAACAAAACTTAAATCACGACTTCTCCGCCAAAATCAAAATAAAAGAAAATCAAACAAACGATCAGGTTTCAATATCGATTCAATAATGGTCTCTCTCTCTCTCTCTCTCTCTCTCTCTCTCTCTCTCTCTCTCTCTCTCTCACTAAAAAACATGAAAATTGTTAATAATTTTATTTTAAATTTAATACAAAACCATTGATTCATTTGATTACATCTCTTGTAAAACAAATCCTTTAGTGAAAAAAAAATAATCAGAAAATTAATAAAAATGCAATCAATTGAACAAAACTTTAATATAAAGTCACACAAAAAGATAAAAATTAAAATTAGATATAAAATAGAGTTAAGAATCGAGATCATTTATCTCTTTGGTACACAAAAATTTAATTTTGATTTTTCAAGCCTTTGATTCAAAGTTTATTAATAAATATCGAGAATACAAAATGGATCACAAAATATAGCCATTCATTGAGATTAAGTTATCTTATCTTATATTCAATACATATCTCCAATTAATTTGAATTTCATGCATATAAAGGAGAGAAATGTCGTTTATTAAACTCAATTGTGTCGACAAACTCTAGTTTTCACTTTTAATTTGAGGCCAAATGTAAAAAGCGATCTGTGCTGTGCTGTGCTGTTCAGTCCAATTTACCTTTCAATTTCAATTTATTACTTATCCGCATTTGTTTTTTTTACTGTTCTAGTTTGTTCTATACCAATATCTATGAATCTTGGTTAAACATTTTTGGAATTTTCAAACAAATTATGCAAAATTTAATTAATTGACAG
Source organism: Punctoribates punctum (assembly GCA_034698165.1). Classification (NCBI taxonomy): domain Eukaryota; kingdom Metazoa; phylum Arthropoda; class Arachnida; order Sarcoptiformes; family Punctoribatidae; genus Punctoribates; species Punctoribates punctum. Next base: position 8,709 of record JAQGBD010001875.1, on the reverse strand, counting down.
CAAATGTGTTTAGACTTTTCAATGGATTTTTGTTTTCTATTATTGAGAATGACTTCGAAAGAAAATTAATAATATTTGAGTGAAAAGTAATTGAATAGAAAGTAATGTATTTGCAAATTAAGGATATCCTACGAGTTGTCAAAAGCATCAAAAAATCTAATCCCTGATCAGAGCCACAAATGCGTCGAATTGTTTTCAATAGTTTTTATTACTTTTAAGGTGTTATTCAATGTCTTATACATAATAAGCGGAAAACAGGGTTTGCAACACAACCAACACTTTGGAAATCTTTGCGTCAATTTTTTTGAGCATTGAATTAGAAGTCTATGAAATGGCACATCATTGCAATCAGTGACCCCTTTATATCAATAAATATAATCAAAAGTAATGATATATTATTTGAAAGTCCATTGAATTACAAAGAATGCAATTTTGCTTTATTTGAAACGAGTTGTCGTTTTCACTGTAAATATGCGCTCAGAATAAGATTTTTATTTCCATTAATTTTTATAGAAGTCTATAATTATTGGATAATAGAAAGAAGTACTCAAAGAGTCATCACTTCCTTCAAAGATAAAGAGTAGCCATTTGTCTGGACTTAACGTTTTGTTCTTTGAGTTGAAGGCTGTGCTGATTCTGTTGCTGTAATTTGTCCAAAGCGTTGAGAAAGTCGATGTGAACGGGCAGTAACTGAGGGGATGTCATGTTCTTCCTCTCATTCAATTCATTGTTCAATTTGTTTATTGTCTCGATTGCTATGAAGTTTCCGCTCATATCCCAGAAAATGTTATTAAGAGATCGCGAAAGTTTCGGAAGTTTTGACTTCGGATCTTTGAACAGCTCTTTGGACCCTTTTGACCCGGAACCAGAGGATGTCCGACCAGAATGGCTCGACTCTAACGTATTATTATAGTCCAGTGGCTGAGGAGTTATATAATGCAAATTATTCATCGATTTATACCGAATATTAAAAATGGGTGAAGTTGTTAACGATCTGCTGCTCCGACAGGTCTCGTTGGAGGTCTCGTTGGCCACTCCTTTTGTCGAACTGTTCTTTTGTTGTTTGACTCCATTTTCATTGAAGGATTCGTTTCGAAACGGAGACGAAACATGTTTTGCATATTTAAGAAATCGGTTGCACTTCCAAGTGTTGCGCTGACCTGAACTGTGCTTAACAAACAGTTTGGGTCCATTATTTGTCTGATGGTTAGGCTGTGCCGGTGTTGGCAAATATATTCGCTGATTATTATTATTGTTATGATAACCATATCTAACATTCGGCGAAAACACTGTTTTTTCTTCAGTTTTATGACTTTTGCCAAAAATGTTGTCTCTGTTGGGGAAATATTTTTTCACTTTTTTCATATTAACACTCAGTTTATTAGAAGCCATCGGATAAGACATTCGATGGTTTTGAATGGACGGGATATTTATTATAGGCGGTGGCTCTGGTTTGTTCTCATTGTTTAGAATCGATGTTTTGAGAGGATCCAGGACTTTGCTCGTTTCAAATTCACTTTTAATCCTTTGGGGCAATGGAGCGAAACCACGAACATAATCATAGATTTGGTCGATTTCATCGTAAAACTCGTTATTTATTTGATTTTCATTATTAATTTTCTCAATTCTGGAGCTCTCTCTTCGCGGTGTCTGACTGTCATCGAGAGAAGTGCCCCGTTTGAGCCCTTCATTAGTTTCAATACTCTGATTGAGTTGTTGCGGATCAGATGAACTCCGTTTGACTAAAAAGTTTGACTGCAGTCTCTGTTTGTGGTCGTATTGGTGACCACCGAGTCTTTGGCCAAACTTTTCTTTAATGCTTTGATTGCCGTCCTTTAGAAGTGCCTTAATATCAGAATTGAAGTGATGTGAGTCTAATAAATGGATTTTGTCGCTCAAGTTCTCCGTTAACTCTTTGGATAAGTGTTTGAGAGCACAGAATTGAGTCGATTCCGATAATTCGTTTGCGTTTTTCGGTCCTAATATTTTCAAACCACAACTTATAGGAACTTGTATTATGTTTTGGGTGTCTTTCAGTAAAGGCATGGCTAGAAAGCAGTCCTCTTCGAAAGTGCTGAAGAGTCGCACATCTGAGTGAAATGTTTTGCAGCCCTGAGGGGGTTTCCCGTGGACTAAGCGCACCATCAAAGGCAACCGCTTTGACAAAAGGTTAGAAATGGTGTGCACTCCCGATATGCCCTCTTTGGCCACTGGACTGAATTTTCCCTTTTGGTCGTAATTTAAATATAAAATATCACCTTTGGATGAACGACACTTCACATATCGAGCACCACTTGACTTAGGGTTGGCTGAAATCACATCAGCGCTGAGTAATGTAAGCAATTCTCCCGTTTGTATGGCTCTTACTTTGTCTGACATATGGTTGGGGTCGTCATGTCTTCCGATATGAGCTTTAATGGCTTCTCTGACCAGACAACTGTCGGGACTTCTCTTCACCAGATCTGCAATATTTTCGATGCAACGAACAGACTTCCCCTCTTCAGAGAGTATTTCCCACCAGCCGTCATAATTATCGGGGATCACCAGTTTGGGACCGACTGGCACTGCACGACCATTAGCTCCAGTATTGGAACTCCGACTTTCTTTGAAGCGCACAGACTGTGCGATTACATTAACCCTTTTGCCCCCCGGACCCCATAAAACAATTTGATGGAGAGATGGCGATGAAAGACTTGGTGCTCCAATATTTGCATATTGGCCCTTGATTATTTTGCCAATTTGTGGTAATTCGTATTTTTTAGAGAATTCTTCCAATTGGTTCCCGGAATCGGACCACTTGACCGCCGAAAGGACAGCGTTAGCGTCGGTCGACATATTCGGTTCACTGCTTTCTTCGCTTAAATACCGATAATTTCATGTAATGTCTGTCCAATTGTTTGTCTTTGATCTCAATTATATTGTTTAACATAAATGACAATAATTTGCTTCAATTGTTTGCCTCAAATATTTTTCGATAAATTTTTTCAATCGAAATAAAAAACCGAAAGTTTTGTTTGATTGGAGGCAACGGATAAATATATTTCCTCTTCTCACCAATTGTTGTCACTCCCAATGGTTAGGATCACTCCTGTCATGCGTTTCGGGTGACACCTAAGCACAGCTCCTAATAAGAGGAAAAATGAACTCTACATGAGTTAAATGACTCGTTCAACAAATCAGTTCTTAAGACTCGCGACTCAGACATCAATTAAAACAATTGACCAAAAAGTCATTACTTTTTAATTGCTTCCATTGATCGATATTTTCTTATAATTACTCATTTATTTGAATAATTACTTAATTTGATAAAAAGCTAGTTATCAAATAGTTATCAAAGCTAGAAAAGCTAGTCTTGAATATTCAACTATTTTATTGCTCAATATATTAATGCTAATTATTTACTAGTAATAAATTAAACTGTTCTTGCTATTATCGATAATCTATTCAGAACAGAGCCCTAAATCTGAATAAATAAATCAATAATTGAACGAAAGTTTAATTATGGAAAATATTTTACATATTATAATATTTTGGTCATTAATTAGATTTTTACCGTTTAAATGGTGAAAATAATTCATCGATTAATCCTGGTTATGAATACAATGTCCAACTTTGGAAATCACTTTAAGAGTTTGTCCTTGTCACTTTTGTGATTTTCCAAATTTGCAAAAACTCAATGTTTGAGTAACTTTTGGTTGAAAATGATTTTACGAATAGCGAAAGGGTTGGAATTCGTTGTATTGATGGCAAAAGTGTGGCTTTTAATTAGTTTTTTAGGAAGAGGTCATCAATCGATGCAATAAAACAGTGAACAACAATAGCGATGAACTGACATAAACTCTATTATAATATCGAGTTTATGGTTATGAGTGTTAGCACAGGTAACAGAGGTAGCGGAGGTGACTGGCAGTCAAAGATCGGAAGAGGCTGATGAGGCTGAGCAGAGGCTGAGCAGACAACAGCTGATGGCATAACAATTATTAACAGTACTTATTTCAGTGAATTTTCATATAGTATTGGCTAATGTATTGACGGGAGAGTGAGGTTCGTTCGCCGCAACGGCTCCCACCTGAATGGCTCCACTCGACTACTTGTTGGAAGTAATGCAAGTGCTGTGCCAGTGATGTCACAACAGGCAAACTTGCTCTCTGCTCGACCTTCCTCTGCAGCACAAGAACTGGTTGTAGCACTGGTTATGGTAGTGTAGCTCACAATGGGTTGACTCAGGCTCATAGAGATCAATGTCGTGGCGCACACTTTCTTTCAAGTGGTGTTCACTGACATTTCACTAACCATTCTTTGATCGAATACCAGTCCTGTCAATGAAGTGCAATAACAGTCCAGTAGTTATGCATTGATGTAAATAATTAGAAAATCCTGAACTCACTTCTCATCCACCGATGGAAACACTTTTTTGATTTTCCCATTCAATCAAAGAGTTTAAGTGAAGAGATTCCAAGAGATTCGTGACATAAAACCTAAACTCTTTCAACTAAATCCTAAAATTGTTTGGAACCTCGAAATTGAAAGTTAGAAAAACGATTGTAATGAATGGTTTGAGGTCTATCCTCAGGTTTCTCCTCGCGTTTCCCCTCCTGCCCACTAAACCCATATTATTGTCTGAAGACATTATATTCGCACTCCATTTGACAATTCTATGCATCACTTTATTACAGTAATCATACTTTACTTCGTCTCAATTCACTTATTTTATTAGCTTTTTTCCATTTTTCGCATATTCTTTGTAATTTTGGACAAACATTGCGCTCAAATTCCTATCATTTCTTCAAATCTTCAACTTTTGTCTATTATCTCAAATAAATTCAATTTCAAAATAAATTCTCGAATTTTGCGCTGAAGTCTCCAAATAAAGAATAAATTTCAGGAAAATTATCGAATCATTAATATATTAGTGAATATATGCTTTGATTTGAGTAATATTTAAACTTTTCATAGGAATGAATATTTAAAACTAGTTTTTAGCACTTGTTATGTAAAAGCCTGATAAGAGCCACACCCAGTAAATCATCAAACAATCAAATAAAACAACTTTTCATTATCGATATTCCAGTGATTTAGTCATTTAGTCAATACTTTGAAAATCAAAGTCAAAGTATTTTGTGGCGCATCTCAAGGCCTGGCTTTCAGTCTCACTCTTGAGTTGTTCATCAAAAATGTTGGCAAACCATTAAAAAGTTAAGGTTGGGAACAATCTTAAGAGATAAGAGTCAAGTATTTGGTCGACACTAATGGTTGTTGAATAGAGATCCGGTGCTCAGACATTAACGAGAATTTATCTTTTGTTTGGACGGAAAACAATTGAAACAATGAATAGAAAACTTATGAAACAATGAATGTCTAACTTTTGACTTAATTTTTCTCAGAATTTGGGATATTTGTTGAGATTAAATGAATTTGTTTAGAGTTTAAAAGCTGTGAATTTAATGTCAGAATCAGTAAAAAAGATTAAATAAAATCAAATAATGTAAACGAAGGCACGAAAAGTCAAAAGGAAGAGAAAACCAAAAACAATGCATAAAAAACAAAATCCAAAATATTAATCAAGTTTTACGGCTTATGGAGTATAGGATTGGCGTTCAGTCTTCTGTTCAGTCGATTAAAAACACGTTTTATGGTTAGCAACAAAAATAGAAATCGTTTCGATGGGAGAACAACAGGAGAAGTAATACAAACTGGTGGCCATACCCTCCCATACCCTCCCATACCCTCCCCATGCCCTCTCCATGGCCCTCTCCCTCATCCCATTGGTATTAGGTCGTGCCGCATGATTCCTCATACACCCTACACCTGACCATTCGGTTGATGACCTTTGAGCTGAGCCATAGGTGTTGGCTGTGAGCCCCGTCTGACATAATTTACATTCAAATAGCAATGCAATTATTTCCAACTTTAAGGCATCGGTTCTGACAAATGTTTCCAACAGAGTCTCAGATAATGCCTTTGATTTGATTGAATAACTTTTAAGTTTAAACTTTTGAGATTCAAATTCGAAATCTAAAAAGTATTACTCAAATATTATTCTCACAACAGTTATAAGTGATGTCATTTATCTTTTCCAAAATTCATGAACTGATAGCATGAGGTCTGATGAATGACAAATCAAATGAATTCCGAGTTTCGACTTCGCTTTCTTTGATTTATTCATTTAATATAAGGAATAACCAGTGCCTTATTCAGGGTCAAAGACAGGAGACAGTCGCATATTTTTCGGCAAAACACTTGTTTCTGAATAATCCTATGATTGTATTAGGAATGACCATGCCAAAACAATGCAATTTACAACTCATTTCAATAAAGCATTTCTAATAATAAATCGACAATAAGTGTAATATAAGTCAACGTTAAGGTTATAAAAATTTGAAAGAGTTCTAAACTTGGTTAAACTGGCATTAATTTTAAGGAAGCAATATTATGGGAACCACTCCCTTGGTCATCATAAAGCATTCGAATGGAATATGAGGTTCAGTTGCCTTCAAGTCTTTGACTGGTATTCACTTCTCTTCATATCTGATAAGTGTTTGAATCCGAAACTCAAGTTGAATGACCTGAGCGTTGTAGAGGGGCGGGTGTGATGTCCCGGCCCAAGACGATGCTGTAATGCTTTAATAATAATCCCAAATGTTTGATATAATCCGGGCGATGCGATCTTTGACCTTGGCTTTCAAATGTGCTCCAGGCAATTGAACGCTTTGATGCCATACACATTCATATGTTTAATATTTCTTTTATAATCTCTATTCATTGGCGTTAACCCAATCGTAATGGTCTACACCCAGGAAGGGAACAAAACCAGACATTGTTCTCACAAATTATAATCGACTTCTACTTCATTAATAGCACTAAATTTGGTCTTTTTATTACATCATTTCTCAACTTTTTTCAATCATTAGTGAAGAAAAGTTTCTAAAAAAGTTCTCTATTGTAGTGAAAGAGTCACTCAATTCATTGCATTCGATATAAATTCGGCGAATTCTCCCAAAATGTGGTTACCCTTGCAATTTGTGAATCCAGGAAGCTACCTTGTTGGCTCCAAAATATTTACAATCCTGTATTCTACAAAGGCGCTTGGTAGGGGGCTTTAAAATGGAGAGTTTCAATGTTAGGGTTGAGTGTCCGGATGCTCTCAGGTTCGGTGCTTTCCATTTATGTGTGAAAAAACTATTTACTTGAAAATTAAAAGTCAAAACCGAATCGAGGGTTCATTTTGTTGACTCATAATTAATAATAAATCAAAAGCAATATTTAACATATCCTATAATCGCATGTCTATTACTTATCTAACTTTGCGCACACCTCTGGCCCGTCTGCCTTTCATTACCTGTTTGGTCAGTACATTCACCTAATCATTCAGGTTTACTAGTGTTCTCTCATGTGAGAGAGAAGTAGAGAGAGAGAGAGAGAGAGAGAGAGAGAGAGAGAGAGAGAGTCACAATTCAGTTGAATACCGAATGCTTAATATCGAGTAATTATTTAATGTTTTATCCTTTGATAGTCAGTAAAAGTAATTAAAAGCCAAGTCATTCAACTCTATAATATTCTTAAGTTTTAATCAACGAATTTGAAGGTCAAGGCATTTAAAAAGTCATGCAATCAGTGAATTTAAACCTTTCCCTATCGGGTCTCCATATGAGTACTAACCGTTAAAATACGGTTTATGGTAAACCATAATATTTAACACTATTTTCTAAATTGAATCTATTAACTGATAATAACTTTTCTTTTGCAGAAGTAGAGTATAGTAGAGTAGAGTATACCGAAAATTATTTCTCAAAAGCATTTCTTTGAACAAATAAATCTATTAATCAATAAAAGAATAATAATTATCGGAATTTTCAATATATAGACTCTATTGAACTGAAATTTTGTGTTTTAACTCTAATAACGATTATCTAATTTATAAATTGACATTCGTTCAGACGGTAGTTCACATTCACAAAAATGTCCCACTTTTTAATTGAAAACAATTAATTCAATCGTTTAATAGATTTCTGGAATTTAATTGAATCAATTGATCAAAAAGTAATTAATGTAAAACATTTGTATCAGAAGTTTCAGTAATTGTGAGAGTGTTGTTCATTGAAAGTACCTTGAAAATTTATCATCAAAAGCGACGGTATAATTATTTTCTCGAAAACAGGTATTCGTAACGATTGACGAAATCTGTGTCAAAATCATTGATTGATTTAATATTTTTTCCAATTAAAAGCTGAGTAAATAATTTTTTTCTTTCATTAAATTGCTTTTCAGTCGATTTTGTGCTAAAAAACCAAAACAAATATGGTTTGTCTTGATTACCAAGATTACAAACACATTGGAGAATTTGAAGAATAATACAGAAATCATTAATGTTTGTCGAAAATTGCTTTCATATAAATCTATTGAAAATTGGTTTCACTCTATATTTAATAAAATAAAAACCAAATTGATTTCAGACATAGATTTAGTAAAATTGAATAAAACTTGTTTTTATTTAAATTGTCAGAAAATATATATCAAATAACAATACATTTAATAAGAATTTATAGTAAAACTCCTTTTTTGGTAAAATATTTATATTGAAACCGATGTTCGTTTGCGTATCTCTACTACTGTTTTATGTACAGTGATGTCCAAGGGGGGTATAGCCCAAAACCCCCCCTAAATTTTTGGTCGATCATACCCCCCCTAGAAAGTTTGAGAAAATTTACC
>JAQGBD010001874.1:0-12709 GCA_034698165.1 Punctoribates punctum | reverse complement strand
AAATTGTTTTTATGGGGGGATATTGGGGAGCGAATATTTTGTATCTAAAATGCAATTGGGGGGGGGGGTATTTTCAAAATATTCGGCCCTAAAAGCCCAGCCTCAGGGGGGCTATACCCGGGCTATACAGCCCTCCCCGCCTGGCGATGTCTGATTCAAACGTTATTTGATATTATTGTCAACATTTTTGTGAAAAAAATTCTTGAAATTGTAAATTATTTGACATTGGATACTTTGTTCATATCAAGAATACTTTACTATAACTTACCTGGATTCATAAAATACCTGAATTTTTGTTCTGTTTCAATTAAGCTTGCTAAAAAATTCTTATATTTTAATCTCAAATATGGCTTAAGATTTCTAAAAATAAAATTAAAATTATTACCTAGCTAATTTAACAGTGAAACTCAATGAATATTGAAATAAATTGGCTTGCTCACTAACAAATTGATTATCTATGCAAATATAGGGGCAATGTATGGGAAATATTAACTATCAATTTATTTTGCAAACATAGAAAGTCAATAAAACCGAATGAATGGGAAAATAATTCAACAAAACTCTTAAACCGAGAAAAGTATTTGAAAATAAACAAAATCCGAGGAAATATTTGAGTTGATATCCGAGGAAATAGTTTTCATCCGACAAATACACAAAACAAATACCAGAAACCAATTGATTGGCTGAAAATTTTTGCTGTTTTTGCATAACTATTGCGAAAAATGAATATCCGGTTGTGTTTAGCCAACAGTACAACACTTTGAATGGCAACTCCACTGTCAACACTCTGCCTGTGCTGGTGGTAGTGCTGTTCAGCACTAAATATACAGAAGAGATATATTAAAAATAAATATCGATTTCTCAGATCTTCTGAAAATAGTAGAGAAGTGAAGAGAAAAACCGAAAGCAATTCCATTCATATATTTATTCATTGGAACTGACATTGAGTTTACTTTTCGCCGAATTTCAAAGATATATCTCAAAGCACTCGGATTTAACTCTGAGCCCAGGGGTGGCCATGATTTTCACCCCTGGAGAAAGTCTATTGACTTCTAAAAGCAATTGAAATTAAAATTATTTCAATCCGGGGAAGACCTCTCTCGTCACTCACTCCTAATGGGAATTAAATAAAATATTCAAATTCTGGTAAATTGACTCATTTATTGAGAGCGCTGCCCATCCCTGAGCTGAAAATCCAAGAAAAATGAAGACTTTTCGCGAGTTTCGTAAAGTAAATACTCATTTAAAAACCATTTCCAATATATAAGAGATGCGTTCAATCAGTACGGCTTTGAATAGGAATGGCATCAAAACAAAGATAATCCTCAAAGAAATGATTCAAATATTTAGGAATCAATTCGTTTGAGACACCGATTCTGTGGACAAAAAGAAAGGTTTGTTTAACTCTTTGGGAAGAATTCCCGGAATATTCTTCTGGAATATGTTTGAACAGAAATATTTGTTTTCAAACTAAACTTCGACATTAATTAATCAGAAATATTACCGCAAATTGTCTGCAAAGCTATAACCGAATCAACAGTTAATAAATTTTTGGCTCAAATTTTTATTAATTGCTTTAATAACAGGAAAAACATTAACTTTCGCTCGAATTATATGACAAAGTGTTTAATACAAACATTTATTTATAGACTTGTCTTCAAAATAGGAATTTATGTCTTTATTCTTGCGATAAATTACTTGATTAATGAGACCATCGTTTTGCAAGGAAAACGACCCCGATTAATTCTGTTTGTCTTTCAATACTTTGAATTTATCACTGCATTAATGGAGGAAAAGTTGCAAGGGTTATAAACCGGAATATAATTTCAACATGCAATATTCAACTGATTCATTGAAAGTGAAAAGGGTTGAATGACCCTGAACAATTGGATAATTTGAACCCAGCAGTGATTTGAAAGAAGAAGGATCTAGTTAAAATTCATAATGAATTTACTTAATGAGCTTGTTTAATGTTGTGAAAAATATATGTACCTTGTTCAATGATTGACATTCATAGAAAATGATGAAATTCAGAGTTCCCTAAGGGGGGAGCCGTTGGCTTTGGCCCCCCTAAGTTACCCTGATAAAATTAAAAACATAATACTCACAATTCTGTGGCGAAAGTCGGAATATCGTTGGGTATGTCTTTGAGGTCACGTCGGGAACAGTCGACAGTAGTGCCGTCGCAGACACAAGTGTCCGGACACTTGGTGTTCACCAGACACTGGTCGGCGTATTTGGTCCGCAACTCTTCCATTCCTCTGCATTTGAACCTTTCCGGCAACAGCTGTGATATACGTTTCCGGGCGTTCCGTTTCGGTTCCTCACACCGGGCATCAGACGTCTCCAGAGTGGGCCTCACCTGAAGATATTCGGCCAACCATTTCAGGTTACAGTCGCATATTAAGGGGTTCCGACCCAAATGGCTGTCCGAATAAGCAAATTGGTTTTAAAATTGAACATGGTTATTCAAATAAAATTCTTATTTAACAATATCCAGGGTAGAGTATCTCATATTCTGAATGTTCTAGTTGAAAATTAATGGAATTATTCAGGAATATTATCATAAATATATGGATCAAATCAATTAAGAATTAACATAAAAATATGATTAAAGTCATTTTTATTAAAAATTCTCATTTAGTTCACACTTTAGTGTTATCTTATATTAAACTTATTTCCTATTCGGGATCGTTTTAGATAACCAATAAACCAGGTTCTTATTTAGTGTTTACTACCGCTGTTGTTTGCAGGGATGAGCTTGGTCAGAAACCTTAGATGCAAGAGGGGAGGGCCTAATTTTCGACGCCTACGGAAGGACAATAATCATGCTAAAATTTCCGGCCAAAAGGGGCCGAAATTCATTCTTACTCTACCAAGCTCATTCCGAGCTACCAGGTTCGTAGTTATGTGAACACCTTGCTCATTCCGAATGGCGGACATCAAAAAGGAATTATAATGAATAAAATATCGGATAATTATCCCGTTTTTTGTTCGCAAATAGTCTTTCCTAAACTCAAACACGACTTTTAACTCAAATCTCATTCATTAGAAGTTTTTTTCAAAGATTTAATTTAAAATTATTTTCAGCTTAAAAACGATGAGAGGATAGCCTTAAGTGGTTTTCCTTTAAATTACTCTTTAATACCAATATTTTGATTAAAATGTTAATAATTTTCGAGTTATTTATTTTAGATTTTCATCTAATTATGTGAAAAAAAGATTAACGTTTGAATTATTTCACACGCATTAGACCTGAAATGTCAAGGTGAGAATTCCAAATTATCAAGTTCAACTTGAATTTATATTAAATAAATATTAAATAAGTTTATCCATATTTTTCTTGTTCTCTAATGAGTGGAAATATTCAGATTTTATTCTTGAATTCCTGATTAGTTTTGTAATTAATTTGCAGACCACCTTGCTTATCACAATAGTTAGGAATAACCATTTATTTTATAACTGCTTATAATTGCATTTATAAAACCAATTTTTTTCTATGAAAAAGTATTTTTTTTTGCCTCGAATAAAATGATCGGAAAATGCCCTCAACTATAGTAATACTGGAATTTATTTTTACATAAATTTATGTCAAGTCTTGCGAACAGATGTGACTCAAAAATGTGTCCAAAATATGAGTTGAATATTATTTTTTGAATCGAAATTATTTCCGAATATCTATCAAAAGATTTCTTTCTAACAGTTATACCGTTTGTCAGTTAATTTGAATATTCAGATGACCTCGCTATCAATGGGATGAACATTAGGAGTCATATCGTTTTCCTTAATGTTTCACATTTTGAGGGGTATAAAGATTTGTCGTCATTTGGAGTACCCTTTGGTTTTGCTGATCACATATTTTGAAAGATTTTTAACATGATAAAATAAACAAATTTAATAGGATTGCTTTTGATCAAGGTTAATTTGTAATATTCTATTAAATCAAATTATAGAAAACAATCGAAAAATTATTCGTCCTTGCTTATTTCATCAAGTTGAAAGTAGTATCTAATCCCAGATCATATTAGTCCTCTATAAATGAATTTCTTCGGTTAATTTTTGCATTAAAAATAAGCTAGATAAAATAGAAATTAAATTGTTCACCAACTTCATTATCGGTTTCAATAGATGCTTGTTAAAAATATTCTTCAATGTTTTGAATAGTACTTTCCCTTTACATGCCTTTCCATAAGACAAATGTATTTTATTTAAATTTAATTCAAATAAATTATATTCTTTGTGCTTTCAAAAGGACTTCACTCATTTTATTTCTCAAAAAACAAGAGTCAAATTCAAAGCAATCAATCGAATGATGTTTTTATGCAAATTATCCAAATTTTTTCCTCTTTCCTCAGCACAGAATAATTGAGAGGAAACGGAGTTTTTGCTTCTCTTCCCTGCACTTAGATACAGGGTTTAAACCAGGCATCACCAAGGGCAAACACCTCCTGAGGCCGAAAATTGATGAAAATCCCCACTGAGAGGGCGAAAAATCGGGGGTTTTGTGCCATTTTATACCCTCTATACCCCCCTGAGTTTCGCTACGAGAAAATGCTGTTACTCCCCTCTAATACCTTTCTTCTAGTGTCGATGAGCTTGGTGATGTCTGGTTTAGACCTAATAGAGTTCAGAGACAGACAGAGAGGCAAAAGAGTGAAATTATAACCATTTGGTGAATACAATACACATAACGATTAGTTTGAAAATATTTTGTTTGTTTTACTCCACTAACTGTTATGTCGATTATTTTGTGGGCGGAGTTTCCAAACTGTTTATTTGGCCTATTTTTAGGGCCACTTCTGGCACAGGCAGGAGAGGAAGGGAGAGAGAGAGAGAGAGAGAGAGAGAGAGAGAGAGAGAGAGAGAGAGAGAACACAAATAATTTGAATGAAAGAAAAGTTTACATAAATCTTAACTATACTTAAGAACAGATACTTCAGTAAAGCTATCAAAATATTCTTAGTCATCATTGAGTGATGACCAGGGTCAATGAGGCTTAAGACTGAAACTACCATGATTGAAATATTTCAATTGTAATTTAGGTGAAAACAAAATAAGAACAATTAACAAGATTCAAAATTATCTAGAATTTATTCAGGCGGTAGTTTTGTTTAACCCCTTGGCTATTACTGGCTTCAAGAGGGAAATTATCGAGCAATCTATTCCACGGATAAACACAAGCCATACATTCCTGGGAACGGTTGAGGCTCTGAAATATTGCCACTAATTTGTATTCACTTATATTTTTTGATCCAAAGACAGACTTATTTGCGGTTAAAGTCTTTCCTCACTTAAAGAGAAATTTAGTGATAAAAAGTGGCAAAAATTATTGCCTCGGAGTCGAAGACGTATTCAAAAAAGCCTTTTCTGACCGGAAAACAAGTTTTTTATTTGATTTGAAGTCAAGAAAAACTAATTAAACGAAAAAATCTCTTCAATTAAGCGATGAATACTTGATTAGAGTCTAACTCTTCCTCTGATTTATTAGATTCGAGGCAAAAATATTAACACATTTTTGGTTTAATAGCAATAAAGTTGTGAAATGTTTTAAATAAATAATACCTAAATATTCTTCAAAATTAAGCTTAATAGATGAGCAAGGTGGTCGCAGGAATTCCTGAATTAAAATCAATTTTATACCCGGGTATAGTTTCAAGCGATTAAAATATATTCTTGATATAAAGCTTTGGATATTGTTCAACAATTTATATATATTTGAGCATGGATATATTGGTCACACTCACCAATTAGCTTGGTTTTAATTAAATTCAAACTAGATCAAGTTTAATTGGAAATTTTTAAATAGACATTTCATATGAACTTAAAAGTGATTTAACGTTCAGTTAAAATAGTTTATCATTTCGAAAAACTTATCAAGATTGTTCAAAGTATTTCAAGTTTGTTTAGAAGCTATTAATCACCAAGATAATTTCTGTCAGAGCAGTGATTAAATAACTGTCAGCGCTTACAGTGTTTGGATGTTCTTCAACGACCTGAAGACGCCATCAGCTAATGATTGAATATTATTGTCGTAAAGTGATCTGGATATCGAATTTTGAAAATAAAATTATCAATAAAAGTCTAGTATTTCACCATGGGAACCAGTGATGGCCAAGGTATTGGTCTTTAGAGGGCTACCCTTAGATCAAAAACAGGGGGAAGGTATAATTTGGAGCAAAAATACATAAGGGGGGTATATTTTGGAGCAAAAATATTTAAGGGGGTTCACTATACCCCCTCCCTCTGGCCATCACCGATGAAAATTGAAACTCACAATAAATTAAGATTATGTAAATCGGCGAAAGTTTTCCGTCGGATACAAGTAATGCGATTTGCGTTCAAAAGCCTAACGAAACAGAGATTTTGATATCAGGTTTCAGTGGTATCTGCAAAATGTCTATAAAA
Source organism: Punctoribates punctum (assembly GCA_034698165.1). Classification (NCBI taxonomy): domain Eukaryota; kingdom Metazoa; phylum Arthropoda; class Arachnida; order Sarcoptiformes; family Punctoribatidae; genus Punctoribates; species Punctoribates punctum. Next base: position 6,304 of record JAQGBD010001874.1, on the reverse strand, counting down.
ACAGAAATGTGCAAGCTCAATTCTAATCTTTTCCTTAGAAATAGTCACACGTCTAGCATTTATTTGACATATTTAAAGCTAAAAATCAAATAAATATTGATTGACTATAGTATTTCAACAAGATCATTTTGGTAATTCTTGCACATCCCTGTCGTTTGAAATAAATTGCTTCTCATTACAAGACTTACAGTAATTGCAAAGATGACAGTCCTTTGAAAACCCCTTCCGGTAAATCAGTTATTTCGTTACCAAAAATAAATCTTTAATGAGAAAAATAATTCAATATTTATGTGGAGAATTACGAGTCAGGTAATTGAGCTTGGTTAACTGATTTATTCCATTATTCAGCGTGGTCAATTAATAATAGACCCATGGCTATCCAATACTTACAATGAATTGAGTGATTTTAAACCAGCAAAAGCGTCGGCCGATATTCTGGTGATGTTGTTCTTGGATAAATCACTTGAAGAATGGGTGGAAAAAATGAGCATGATCAATTTGAGTTATTCTTTTTTTTGATTACTTACATTCGAGTGAGTCGTTTGAATTGAATGAATGCTTTTGGAGGCACTTCTGTTATCTGATTCTGTTCGAGTCGTCTGCAAAAAAAAGTAACATGCTCAATTAAAAGTTGATTAACAGACAGTGATGGCCAAGGTGATTTGGGAATTATTTTGGTTATAGCACCCAGTATACCCCCTTGGCCTTCACTGATTTATTCAGAATCAATGTTTCTGTATTTTTTGAACATGGTTATCTTTTATCAAGGACGATTTTTAGAATTGAATTTAAATTCTAATAAATAATTCATTTGATATTTCATTGTTCGGAGTCATCTAAAATGTAAGCTTTTATCTCGAATTTTATCCTGCTTCTAATGAATTTAGTATTCGAATAAGCTGATAGTAGCAAGGTGGTTTGAAAAACAAAATTATTTGACAAGTGTGAAAAAGTGAAGAATCAATGAACTTGTTATTTATTGTCTCTTTAGATGCGGTTTTCTTTTGTTTAATTTAGAAATGTGCTTGGTCATCATCATATGTGAGAGAGCACCTTGGTCATCACACCGGATAAAATCGCATTCAAATAGACGTAAATCATTGGTTTAGAAGTGAAATGATTTGCAAATTATTATTCAATAACTTCAAAGTCTAGTGAATTGACAGAAGATTTTCGTATTTAAAACTCTAGTATTTCTCATATCAGTGGTGGGACTCCACCCGAGTCTATGTCTCTGTTGGGCCTCATTTCCAGTTCTAATTCATGAATATTATTTCAAATTTGTGAGGACTGGCCGTCACATAAACAAGGGATCCATACCTGTGCTATCATACCATTCAAAAGTACAAAACTACCTCATCTATAATGTCAGAGTTCTTGATGTGTAGATCCCTTATCCCTTAGTTTATGGCAGTCCCTCAGCAAAATTGATGTCCGAATTCAGAGCCCAGGGTAGGTTTTCAGTAGAATTAAGAGCCAGGGTGATTTAATTTTTTAGATTAATTATAGTTTGAAAATGATTCAGATAAGTCTGTTGTGGATCTGACGGACAGAACTATTTTTCAAACTATTTATTAAAATTCATATTTTGAAAGACATTTCATGTGGTCTGACATTTGGAGAACATAAATGATGTTAATTATCACGCAATACCAAGAGCATAAATTGAATTTAAATGAAAATACAGGATAAACACTATAATTAAAGCAATTACTCTGTCCACTAATTGTTCCAAGATGTTTGCCCCGAGCAATTTGTTTTTAAACATTTATTATTTAAAACAAAATAAGATTAAATTTAACTAGATCAATTTGAGCGAAAACTATAATTGATTCCTGTTCTAAAATTACACCAATGTGTGGCTCGTAAATTGTTAATGGTCATCCAGAGAAAAATAAGCAAGTGCTAATTAAGATAAGCCTAAACTAAATGACTGTTTCAGAGATGGCCAATGGACCCGACCTCAGAGGGTGTAGCGCTGGATAAGCTATTAAGGGAGTATTTTGGCTCAACCCTCTCCTCCCGTGGCCCACCCCTGGCCTCCACTGCGGCAATATTTCTGTCTTAATTCAAATGAATGCCATTCAGAGAGAAAGTCGAGAAACTTCTTCCATAAGACTGTCATTAACTGAGTTAATGGCCGACAAACAAATCGTTTTGGCGTTAATTCAGTTATAAAATAATTAAAAACAAGTCCGACGTTCGGAACCAATTAATTCCAGTTTTATAGATTCAATAAAAGCTGGGAAATCAAAAGCAAATGTTGCTAGATTATATAGATAACCCGGTTTAACTGATTCTAAATGTGTTGTTGAATTAAAAAAATAATCTAGCAAATTGAAAAATAGATTTTCAAATTGCTTTTGAATTATTCTCTCTCCGCACAGACAGAAATAATAGGGGACAGACCTAACACGAACGCCGATCAAACTATTTGTAGTAACTTTAGAAAAGAAGAATGGGCAATCAAAAAACAATGGCACCGCACAGAATACATAGCCATTCCTCAAATAGCTTTTATTATCTCTACAATAAAAAGGGGTGAATTCAACGGACAAAACGATAGCCTAACAAAAGGGAACGTACAGTAGAAACCCACCCATAGCAACATCTTTTAGATTGAAGTCCCCCCTCTCTGCCCGTCCCTTAATATAATTGGATAAAAGATAAAAAAGAGAAGAAAAAAAACTTCAAAATTAAATTATCACAAAATTGTGGTATAATTATAGAAATGCTTTACAATTGAGTGAATGCGCGCTGTTTTTCATCTGTTAACCTGTGCTGAGCGCACGTCTATCTCCCATTTATTTCTAGAGAGAGAGCACAGGGCATAAGAGCACAGAATAAGACCATATCTACAGTTTTGGGAATAGGAAAACTATTTTTGCCCTCCAGTCCAATTCACACCTGCATTTTTAGGCGAATTTAATTTTTAGACACGCGATGAGAGCCCTGTGCTCTGGAGCTCAGGCCCTGTGCTCAGTGAGCAAAAACGTCTCACTTCTAAGATGGGAATTATGGGAACAGAAATTGTTTTTGTGCTCAAAAAATGCGGTAATTTTTTTCGTCTCTGAAGAGACTTATTTACCAAAAGTATTATTCGATAAAAAGCTGTAAATTATTTGCAAAACACATTTCTAATGGGTGTTTGAGTTTTTACAAAATGTCAAAGGTTAAACTGGTCAGCATATTCATGAATCATGATTAACTTGTCAAACTTGTCTAAAGCTTAGTTTTGCCTATTTTTGTAGGCTTTATAATAAATACCTTGCTTGTTATTCGAATGTTTGAACTAGTTTTTAAAATTTGTAATCTTTTGCTATGAATAAATTGATTGTTAAAAGAGCAAGGTCAATAAAATTAATGGTCATTTTATTATAGTTTTAATTTTATATATTTTTTGAGAATACCTTGCATGTTATTTTTCGATTTTATGGAAAGCAAATGATCTAGTAAAAATAATGTTCAAAAAAGAGCAATAAGAGAGAAATTTCATATTTTAAAATGCTCTAGGGAATTTATTAAATTAAAATCGAGAATGAAATATGCGTTTTCATGACAAGCTTTCATTTTATTTGTTTTACCATGTTAATATCTGGTATTAAATAGGTTTTATGCATGAGTTCATCAGTTTTACATGGATGAAAATATTAGAATCTCAAGAGAGGACATTTCACTAATGTAATTATCCTAGATTCTCCTAAACTAATCAAAATGAATAATCTAATATTTTGAATCTAGCCAAAAACAGATTAAATTAGCTTTTGATTAGTTCCAAGTTTATTATTATTGGGAAAACGCATTATATTTTTCAAACAATTTTCAGCAGACATTGAAAACAAGCAAAAAAATAGTGATAATAAACAGACAGAAATTTGAGCGAAGAATTCGAGTAATTCTTTTGATCGATAATAACCAGTAATTGATTAGACATTCAAATAAATCAATATCAGGGGTGTGCAAGGTCAGACAATAATGTTTACTGTGGGATTTATGTTCTGATGGTTGGCAAATAAGTACAAGGGCAGATTATTATCTTGGGTTCTTGCTTGAATTCAAGGGTAACTCATGTTTAACCAAGCACAATTTGAGGAATTAGGGGTTAGCTCACACTCTGTGCCCATCTCTGTGCCAATCGTTTTGTGATTATAACACAAATTCCGAAATCTATTTATCGATAATTAACTCAAACTTTAACTCAAATATAATAACGAAATGATTGATAAGCGAACCAAAAATATGAGTAAATAAAGGAAAGGCAGGTCTGGTGGCACAGCATAAGAGCACACAGCACATAGACATCAGAGCACAGCATACTTACAGATTGGTTAGGTTTTTGAGTCCGGAGAACATTTCGGGTCTGATTTGTTTGAGTTTATTCTCAGTCAATAAGAGATCGTTCAAAGAGTTGGAGCCGAAGAATGCCTCGTCTTCTATGTCCGTTATCTCATTGTTTCGGAGGTCACTGTCAACGAATGTCCAGGATCAGTTTCATTGATAAATATAACTTGTTATTTTTCAAGAATAATTCAACCTTTGCTCGTTTGTTTATTTGAACTAGACAACTTTTAATAATCAATTAAATATTCATAATTTACTAATGATTTCTATCTAGCAAATTAGCATGGTCTATTATATAATGACTGCAATATTAAATATTGATCGATATTTGGCAAAAAGTTAATTGAACTTGGTAATAAAATCTGTTTCTATCGTAAATCACTTCTGATTTTATGGAAATTTTTTAAAAATTCAAATTAGCAAGCACCAATTAACTCCAAATGGCTAGATAGTGTAATGTGTATCAGATATGCTGTGCATAATTGATCTGGTTTGTTCAATCTGTCTGTTCTCTCAAACTAGCAAGTTTATTTCTTAATTGTTTAGTGCCAAGTTGAAGTTTTCGACTTTTGTTGACGAATTATTTTATTTATTTTTAATTTTGTCAGATGATCTAGATAAAATATTGGAAATAGCTTACAGCTTGATTATATTGGGTGACTTTCTGAAAAGACCAAGATTACGTATTTTGCTGATATGGTTATCATTTAATCGCCTGAAGGAAAAGATAAGAAAATTTTGAAATAAATTTTAAGTTAATTGACTTTAAATTAATAAATAATTAATGAAAACCTATATCAGTGATGGTCAAGGGGGAGGGAAGGGGTAGAACCGCTCATATTTACACCCCTGCTAAAAATTGCGTGTTCCCCCTTAGCCCCTCTTATTTATTTTTTGGTAAAAGATGCCAGGTCCTATCCCACCCACCTTGGCCATCACTGGAAATCAATTATTCAGATCTTACACTTCAGTGGCAAAAATGGGCAAATCTGTGGGCACATCCCTGAGCTGTCTGTTGGCACAGTCGACAATTTTGCCGTCGCAGGTGCACTGCTCAGGACATTTGGTCCAGGACTCGTCATCGTCTTTGCAGTCAAACTTATCAGGGTGCAATTGTGTTACCCGTTTACGTGCGTTTCGTTTGGGTTCTTCACAGCGGGCGTCGGACGCCTCCAACGTAGGCCTCACCTGAAGATATTCGGCCAACCATTTGAGGTGACAGTCGCACACCAATGGGTTTTTGCCCAAATGCCTGTCCATAAGAGCACAGCATAAGAGGACAGCATAAAAGTGTTTAGTAATCAATCATTTTATCGCACAAAGTGATCTTGCTAAAATTTGTTACCGACTTATATATATATTTTTTGCTTTACTTCAAAATTCTTTATCTTTTTTAGTTTTTTAATCACTTTAGTTTGATAAGTATCTAGGTCAATTTGAAACAAAACAAAATCTAACACGATTCACGATAATTAATTTAATTTAATTAGCGAACCAAAGATCAAAAAATGTTCCTGGTGTTTTTTTTCTGTTTAAAAGCAGGTTCGGTGATAGAAAAATATTTGTTATTTATATGTTCTAGATTAAAATTTATAATGCAATTAATCGTCACGGGTGCTATTAAATTAATATTCAATACCTTTTTTCATAGATATTTAATTAATTAGTAACAAGATACTCTCCGATATCTATTGCTGAATCTAAATAATTGGTCTTTGAACGTGGTAATTTGAGCTAGATCAACAAATCTCATGATTTATTCACTAATTATCTGCTGATCATTATTTGGGAGAATTTTAATTACACTCTATTTAATTAAAAATAGTAACTAGATAACATTTTAAATGATGTTCTATTAATACATTCGATTTATTATCATGCTTAATTAATTAATTATCCTTAGGTGTGATTTTTAACAGAGAGAGAGAGAGAGAGAGAGAGAGAGAGAGTTGTTTTAAAAACG
>JAQGBD010001873.1:0-12709 GCA_034698165.1 Punctoribates punctum | reverse complement strand
AGTAGAAAGGTATCCATAATTAATTTTTTTTATTATCTTTCTTCACATTATTTCAAATCAGTGAAGAGTGAAAATATCCAATTAATGTGACATTTGTTGCATCGATTATGTCATTATATTTCCGGTTCACTCGCTTTTAATTCAATGCAAAAAATATTGTAATTAATCTTTTGATGTATTTTCAGTCATTTACTACTGAATGGCAAAACTCATATAACTTTAATTGATTTAATTTACATTATTATTCAAATAAATTGCTCCAATAGTTATGCATTGCCTTGATAATTTTTAATTGGATTATATAATAATATTTTTTTCTAAATATATTCACTCCTTTTTGCAAAGAAAGTACTTTTTTGTTATAAATCTTCATTATTTAAGATAAGTTATTATAATTTTCATAACAATTGATTCAATATTTTACACATAATTTGAATGATTTTTTGGTTAAACATTCTCTGAAGCAAAACAAATAGAGTAATGATTTTGTTTTTCCACTGCATTAGAGTTAACCAAAAATTTGTTATTTTTATGTAAAAGAAATACAAAGTTATTCAGAGTATTATTCAAATTAGAGGGATATTTGAGCGAATATTTTTGAATAATTTCTTTAATAAAGAGTAAAATTTCAACGAAAAGAAGCAAACTTTTACTGATTTCAAAATATACTTCGTTTTGAAAAGAGCTTAAAACCATTTTCCAGAATAAACTGATATAAAAAATTGTTTCAAAAAATAAAAGTACACTTTTAATAATAACTTGCTATATGTTTCAGGTGAACGTGGACTGGGAGCTGAGCGAAGCGGTCTGTGATCTGTACATTGCAATCGATGTAATTTGTAGTACGGCTTCTATTTTTAATTTGGTTGCCATCAGTTTCGACAGGTATTCACAAACTTCTTCTCTCTTTCTTATTTGTTAAGCACTGATGTCCAAAGGGATATACTCCAAATACCGCCTCATTTTCTGCTAGATTGAATCCTCCAATTTTCTTTCCAAGGTTTCTATACCGAAAAAGGCTTAATCCTTGTAAGTCTATAGACATAGACTGGTTTCTGATTCCCAATTCTCCCATAAAAGTCTTGATACGCACCCAGAGCTCAAACTCGTTGGACACCACTGTTTGATATCTAAACTCAATTTTGCGATCACTTCTATTATTCGTATTTTTTGTTTTTGTGTTATGTTATTCCAATGCAGTGACAGAAACTAAATAATGTGAAAACTGTTTATAAGTATAAAATCAATTAGTTTTCAATTCTGTTGATTGAATGCAACGATATTTGGAGCAAAACTTCTGTTCCCAAAGAGTGAGTGAAATAGTGTATCGGATGACAAAATCTGCTAACGATAGAGATATTCACTTTATTTGTGAGATTCCACTTAATATTTGGTCTTATTCTGTGCTCATAGTAGTAGTGAATAGAAACCAAAGCCAGACAGAGAACTGATGTCATATACAGCTCTGAGATCCTCATGAATTTGCTTTCATTTCAAACAAAACATAATCGTAGCCAACATTTATTCGGAAGCACAACATAAGTATTAGTGAATAAATATGAGGTTGGTCAATTTGCTCGCTTCCCTCTCAATCTCTGCTCTTCCAAAAGGATTTGAGATAACAAAAGTCTTTACCCAAAAATAAATATTCTGTTGAAACAGATCTGATATTAAACCAAATATAACTCAAAAAACAAAACAAAAAGATAGAGTGAAATGATGTGAATAAATATTCTGTTCAATAGAAACAAATCTATTCTGTTCCCAACTCTAGGGATTAGAGATTATCTCAAATTCTCATCGATTTTTGGAAGTGTTGAGTGTTGAGCACATTATTTATTAGACGGCTTCAAAAAAAAAACTTCATTTAATGCCAATCTGTTAATGGAAAACCAGTGATGGCTCCCACCTATTATTTTTAAGAATCCCTAAAGTATTTCGCTTTCATTTACAAAAAGGAACATTCACATCTCACATCTTTGCTCACTCAAGTGAATGGCAACTGTTCTCCGCAAAATAACTGAAAATAGACCATGTTCATCATTGTCTCGCGTTCTAAGTGTTGGAACATTAAATCAAAAGCAAACTCATATAATTGGAGTAATCCTTTGAGAGACAAATTTCATGAACAATGCCGAACAAAATTGCATCAAGCAATATATTTGCCTTTTTCTTTCTATTTACTGTTCATTTAATCACTTAACCAACTCATAGATATATTGAAAATGAGTATGAACTAGGTCTACTGGTCTACTGGTTTTTCCAATTCTAAAAATGTTGATTCTGTGCTTTAATTTTCTTAAAGCAAACAAAAGTGACAAAAATATTTACATTAAGCGAATTAAAAGAAGAATTGAGTTTTTGTTAGACAAAAATTATCGAATCGATGGTCTCTTTCAACGACAAAACAGGCGAATGAATGGAATTAACTTCGAATAAGTCGATAAATAGGAAAGAAAATGAGATTGGCCTAGATCATTGTCTCGCTCCTCATTATTACCTCTGCGAAGATCTAATCTATTTATTTAGAGCCCGTTTTGTCGTAATATTCATAATAATGTTTCCTTAAATCCGTTTATTATTCAAAGAAATTCTATTATAAACTTCATATTAAGCAGAGATTCAGACTTTTTCAGCGACTAATCAGACGATAATTAAATTTTTTCGAATCTAATTATGGATACAAATAGGGTTTCCAACGAGTCTTATAATCTTTCAGTGGGTATACCTTCGACTCATCTTTTGTCAAACTCTTCATTCGTTGTGTTAACGATTGAGACAAAAAGGAAAGTGATATTAAAATAAGTGATCGTTATTCCAGTGGTAGAATTGAATCCATTTAGTGATTACAACGGAAACAATAAAAAAGTTACTCCGCTTTTGCTTAAGTAGTCTTTCAATTGAATATTTTGGCTCTACTTCTGACTTAGGCTTCAGTTAATGATCTAAACTTTCTCTCAAATTATCTCAAAATTACTCCAAGATTATTTGAAACAAGTTTTTCAGTGAGAAAAAAATTGATTAAAAATGTTAATTTCAATCTCAAAGACTACTTCTTTTTGAGCGAAAAACTAAAACCTCTGAGAATTTTAATGAAATGAATTGTATTTTTTGGGCTTTTATTCCATTTTTTTTTTACATTTTATCCGAATCTTTTCAAATATTTTAGAACTAAGTTTTGTTTAATTTAATGATAGGTTTATCGTATAGTTTGGCTCCGGGCTCTTCTATCAAAAAGTTCAAATGAAAATTCTAGAAATGCAATGAATTTTCGTGTAAAATGTGTTTTTGCGGAGTTGTTGCCAATCATTGACTTAATGATATTTGAAGACCGCCTCATATCTGAATATGTGTTCCCCCAAAGAATAAGAAAGCCTCGAATTTCCACTTCTTTTCCTATAATTTATTTGCTTAGAAATTCAAAAATACAATTTGAGTCAAATATATTGAGAGCACAGCATAGGTGTTGATATTATGTCATTATTGGCAAATATGGGAATATTGTATCCGCAATATTACGCTATGAAACGCATTCTCAGCCAATATTTCCTTTCATATAAGAAAATATTGAATTATTTGCGGCTAATAATCGATAAAATAAAAAAATATGTTAAAAGAAATTCAAATTATTTATTATTATTGTAGAGTCCGTCCGATTCAAGGCTAATAGTTATCGATATTCAGACCAATAATGTGTATAAACATTAGAGACACAGAAAAAGATATTTTATGTGAAAATGTTTTTCTTCTAATCCTCGAAAACATCAATCATTTATAAAAACAATTTTTCACAAAAATCAGATAAACTCACAATTTATGGCTTTTTTCAATACATTCGAAGCTCGTTATTCGCACTCATATTCTTCATTAAATAAGTTCATAAGCAAACATCCTTGTTCAAAACAAATATTCCAGTTGAAAGAACGTCAACCTTATTAAAAACAATTTAATCGTATTGATTAAACCTTATTTAGTACGATCTAAAGCAAACTCTACAAAACTGGATTTGTTTCAATTAAAAGGGATTGTTTACAAAAAATCAGTATTCTCCTAGGAGAATTCAGAGATTGAACTGTGTGATGTGTGTATACACTTGATTGACAGTTAAAAGGATGTGGGACCAAAAGTCAATGACAGAGATTGACCATCACTACAATTGTGGTATACTTTTGCACTTCGATTGGACTGCGATTTGAGAACTATTCGACTAAAAAATGATTGTTTTCTTTGAATTTCGAGTTTTATATAAATATCTGAATGTTTTTCAATATTTCTCTAATCAATCAAAACTGTGATATAAGAGCGAAATGGTTGTAATGGTTGTAAGTGTGCAATACTTTAATGTATTTCTGAGCCAAACAAATGGATGTGTAGTCTGTTAACAATAGGAGCCTCTCATAACTCACAATAAAAATTTCATTTTTATTATTTATAGTCAAAGAAAAAGTATTTTATATTTGAAAGCAAACACTTGTCGAGAGAGTACAACATCCCTACCATTGGCAACACAGTGTCGTCCCTCTATTTTTTAGCACAAATTGAATGAAATGAAAAGTTTTTTTTTAGAAAAAAGCAAAAATTGAGTTCTTATTCAACGCTTCTCTGAAACAAAGGCTTAGACGATAACTAATCATAAAATATATTGGCTTTCGTTGAACAGATATATTGCAGTAACGCATCCCATCTTCTACTCCAAACACAAGAATGACAAAAGAGTTGTCTTTACCATTGCTTTGGTCTGGATTTGTTCGGGTGGTGTCGGACTGCCCATCGTTTTAGGTCAGGACTTGACTCTGCGATGAGTTTGTTGATCTAATTAGTATAATATTTGCCATTCAGGTGCCAATACTAGTGAGGAGCGGATTCCAGAGCTCTGTATATTCTATAACTCAAATTTCATTATCTATTCGTCATTGTGGTCATTCTATGTACCATGTGTGATCATGGTGATTCTCTACTACAAGATATTCAAAGCCATTCACGATAGGGCCAAACGCGCGATCGGAAGTCGCAAAACGTATTTGTCCAGCACTTCAGAAACGGCCAAATCCGCCGCACAAGTCATTGAAAATATATCTCAAACCAAGAAATTTCGCGAAGAAATTAAGGCGACGGACGACAGCGGAAAGCCGTCCATTAATAACAGACTGAGAACTAAACTGCCGCTCATCACAGAAACAGATGCCGTGACCAACACTGGCAGTGGTGGCAGTCATGATGAAGACGAAGAAGATGAAGAAAAGGATGAACTGGAAATGGTTGAGTGTCACGTGATTAAGAACAAGAGGGCAGAAGAGGAGGATTATATAAGTGGTGGAAAAGCAGTGAAGCAGAAGAAAAATGTCGTTTTGCAGTCTCCTATTGAAGTTGAAGTGACGGTCGGCCCAAATGGTAATACAAATAATACCGATTCCGGTTATGCCCCCTCACATATTGAAGAATGTTCTCAATTTTGTCTTCAAAACCCAACCATAGACTCCCCAACCGATAAGACAACTCCAGTGAACACTACCAACAAAACAGACGCCGCTATCGTTCTCGTCGTACAAAACATTAATAAAAACGGAAACATAAGCACCGCTCAAATGTCGACTTCCTCTACGTCTCCAAATGCCGGTCAGAATCATATCCATCATCCAAAACATAGCGACAGTGTTTCGCATTCCGGATCGACTACCGGCTCAACCGGTGGCACACATCCCGCTCACAGACCGGCCAAAAAGAAGTCCCGATTCAATTTGGGCCGAAAAAACAAAAGCACCCGAAAAAAACGCGAAAAAGCGTCGGCTAAAAGGGAAAGGAAGGCCACGAAAACCCTCGCCATTGTCTTAGGTTTGATATAACTTTGGTCACAAATATTCATTTGTTGAAAGGTTAAGAGGATCTAGATCAATCCTTGAAGAGATTAATCACAATTTTGTTGCGTTCAATGCCCCGATTATTTGAGGCGCGTTTGATTGGCTCCCACCTAATCAGCTCTTAGGCAATGTCTGTCTCAATGATAGTTCATTTGTTTTTAGTCTCTATTTATAACAATTATTTGCCTTTAAATGTGTTATTCGATACTTCGAAGCGTTGTTTATATCAATTCTGTCAATCATTAGTGCCTTAAATAACAACCAAATCATTGTCTCAAACCTCGGGTGTAATCGCAAATAATCCCAATATTTTGTCTCTCATTTTCATTTATTTATTGCCCGGAATCTTATGTCTGTCTCCTATCCAGAGACAGACATTTGATGAAACTCTTGAACTCTGACTTCTCTTTTGATATTAAATCGAGAGAAGACATAGTATTTCCAGTATTTCCTTTTCTTAATAATCTTCAGTCTTTTGAATGGAACTCAAAAAACTTTTTATTTCTGTCCGACTTATGCTTTCCTTTCAGTCCATTTGATGGATGAGAAAGGATTTCAATAAGAATAGACTCGATATTGAATTATTTCATACAATGTTTGATATTTCAAAAACTCTCATTAATTCATGAATCAAAATATCCTCACAGAAGTCAAAAATGCATTTATACAACGAGTTTTAGGAAATATAACCTTGCCCAATATATTGCTCAATATATTAGCTAATAAACTTGAATTGCAAGTGGAAAGTTGGAAAACATTTCTTTTAATGTCTTTGAATTAAAACAAATCCAATATATTCTGGAAATCGCTTTAAAAACGAGTAAAACAAAAGCGAATCAAAGCTTTTGTTTAAAAGTTTTCAAATGATTTCTTTGTCGTTAAAACTTTTCAAATGAATTTCAGTATATATTCAGAAAATAATGTCTTATTTTGTCTGAAAATTATTCGTCTATTGTTTCCCGAAATTTCATTTACTTTCAACACATTTCATGTCTTCTCTCGAATTAATTTTTCGCATAACTCGTGAGACAAAAACAAAATTCAATTCAATTTGAGCCCAAAAATGATTGTTTCCAAACAAATTGCGACAAAATTGTCCCCAACTTAACAACCAATGTATTACAACGAAAATTGGCCAGGATTACATTTTATTCATATAATAAATTACTCTATTTTAGGTGTCTTTCTTCTTTGTTGGACTCCATTCTTCAGGTAAAACATATTTTGCTTTCGTTTATATCATTTCAATTATTTGAGTAAATATTAATTAAGTTTTTGTTTGAATATTCAAATTGGATAATAAAATCTATGAATCTAGGTGATTAAAAACAAATTTTAAAAGCTCTTTATAAAATTGGGATAAAAGCAATTATAAAGACTTTTGGGAAACTTAAGTCTCTGAAAATAACAATTGTTTTGAGTCTTGTATTTAAATGAATTCAAAATTATGTTCATTCAATTCGGAGGACGTCTAAGAGTATAATTAAGTGGAGGCAATAATTTTGAAGTACACACAAACTTAGCGAGACTTCAATTAACGGATCACTTGATTGAGGAATCTTTTCAAGTGATTGACTGTGGATGAGCTCCTTTCCGATCATCCCTTTCCCTATTGTGTTAAGTCTGAGAGATTGAGTTTCGCAATATTTCCGGATCTAATTTCAAGTACTTATCCAACAAAACAGGGATTAAAAGTATCGCTCAATAATTGGTCTCACTTTCAGACACTTCACAGACAGGCCTTTAATTAAATGTGAGAACAGTTTTGATTCAATTTCTTGAAAACATTTTCAAACAATTACTTCGATTGAAGTACAGATAAAAATCTTAATTTCGAGAATTGTTTTCAAATTTTTCAATTCATAGAGACTTTTGTTACACTTTTTGGATATAAAGGCAATGAAATGGCTTTTGAATAATTCAATTAATTTTGTTTCAGTTGTAATATTTTAGACGCAATTTGTATAAAATTAGACGAAAACGATTTCATCAAAACAGACTGTAGGCCCGGAATGACTGCCTTCCTGCTGACCACTTGGCTCGGATACATGAATAGCTGTAAGTGTTATTGTTGCCCACGTCAGAGCCGTGAGCCCTGTCCACAGCCCTCTCCACATTAGCCCTTTATTGTTATCGTATTTAGTTATTCAAACTTAACTTCAAATTGCTTTCAATTGAATTACGCAATAAATAGGATATTGTTTTGGCAATAATTGCGGCAAAGGTTCCGTTTCCACGAATAAAGTCAATTAATGGTTGATTTAGTCATTTAATGTTTAATTATTTCACTCCTGAGTACTATTGTTGTCCACTTTAGTAAATACGAACCAATTAAATAGTAGACAATCTTCTCATTAAATATTTGCACAATTCGTCAATTATTTGTCACAAAACAATCGGAATAATTGTGATATTAGTCCCAATATTGTGACTAATGTCACAAATCTTTTTATTTTCACTCAATTTTTAATGAGAATTCATATATTTTAAGACATTTCTAAAAATCAAATCTTTGCCATAAAAAGTTGAATAATTGATTCCTTTTTAAAATTTATTCATTTATCTCAATATTTGATGAAAAATAGACTCAAAAAAGATGAAAAAATCACAAATCGAGTGATTTTGTTTGTTTTAGCATGTTCAACTTTTTAAAGTCAGTGGGTGTTTGTCACTGAGGTTTGTGGCTTAGCATAAGTATAGAATATTGATTGAATTGCCACCTTGCACAAATGAAAACCCTGATCAACAGTATTTCGATTTGCATATTACGTTTCAATAAAATTGAGCTGACTATGTGTTTAGAGAAATTGTTCTTGGTTTCCTATTCGTTGTTCAAGTATTAAACCCACTTTATTTCTAGTATGCGCCTATTTATGTACCCTGGTGCATCTAAATAAATATGTGATTAAACTGAATTTTCTTGTTTTTATCTGTGAATAGGTGCCAATCCATTAATTTACACCATTTTTAATCCAGGTAAGTTTCACAATATTTGAATAATTTTGTTGATATAGAAAATGGATTGAATTTGAATGAAATATAATCTTGTTCTTTTGCAGAATTCCGAAAAGCTTTTCGAAAGATTTTACAGCAAATATTTTAAATATTTAAAACTCAAACTCATTGTAAAAATACATTTTAGAAATTAATTGTAAGTTAAGAGAGATTTTTGAACAAAACTGTTATTCTTATCATTAATTTATTTGAATAAAAGTTTAATTTTTATTAAAAACTTATTTTTTCGTTTCGTTTGACTTTGGATTTGAAAACACGTCTCAAACAAAATTAGATCATAAATAAGGGAATCCATGGAAAGAAGTTCTCTCTAAAGAGCAGATCTCCTCCTATTAAAGCCAACAAATTGATGGCCAAATGAGGTATTCCTACAAAAAGCAGCTAAAGTTGCAATTCGTGAAATGACTCTTAAAGAAAAGAAACTCAAATGAAAATCACCCAGGGCAATATTTCGCACTCACTATAGAACAGAATTTTATTCATCTTCGAAGATGTGGTCACGAATTGTATGAATTTATTGACTAAATTTCTGACATTTTCACAATTGGTTCGGAGTTGTAATGAACAGAGATCTCGAAAATATTCATTTGCTTTCCAAAAGTTGGGTAAAAATAAGTGCGAATAAATGGTTCGGATTCTGTGCTTCAAATGAGAAAAATAATATAATTTTTACTCCGCTGTCATTCGCAGACATTTTTCACTTCGGAGATACTTTTTCAATGGTTTCATCGCACGAGTGTTTCATCGGCTGAAGAGCTGAAGAGTTCCCAAATTAAATATTTGCTACGAATTCCTTGAAAAGAATTTTTCTCTTAATTCATATTTTTCTAAACTTTTAAATTGAATAAAATAAAAGTAAAGAGAAGTGAACGGAATATATAAATATCTGTTTTGAAAAAACAAGATTTATATTCATATTTCAGGAAATATTATGTGATTTTTCAAAACGACTGTATTTTGATTTATAATAAATGTAAAGTCATTTGAAGGCATAATAACTCCCATTGTTTTCCTCTGAATTTCATAACAAATCCGGACTTTTATTGTTTGAAATCCATGGAGTCATCAATTTTTTCGTTTAATACTTTATGTTTCGGATAAATATGACCAATGATTACAACCATATTTTTGAATTTATCGTTACTCCGGGCAATTAAAACGAGGAAATCACATCCATTCGATCAAAATATATTAGAAAAGCCCAACAAATAAACCGTTTTTAAAGATTTTCCAGACTTAAGCCTCTATTAGACGAATAATAGGCGTCTATTTCAGTATTATTTAACATTGAATGCTATCTTATATTAAAATTCATTCTTATAATGAAATTTCATTTTTTAATCGGACTTTTCTCTCCTTTTTTCTCTTATTCTTCTTTATGTATTTCAAACTCAGAATTCATTCTGATTTTTCATTTTATTAATAATTTACATAAAAGGGTCTGAATTAAAGAGAGAAAAAAATATTCCCATTCCTTTCATTATTCATATTCTGTGCCATAATTTGTTAATAATTCATTGGAATCCGAATAAAGTTTATAAAAGTCTTGTAAAGAAAGGAGAGATCAGAAGTAAAGACCAAATAAAGAGACGTCGAGTAGAAAAAAAAACTGAAGGAAATAATATTATTCTGCGTTCAAATTGAGAAGACTTAGGGAACCATCGCTTCACTAAAGTAGTTCTCTATTGAGAGTATATTATTAGAGATGAGATATTTTGCAATAAGGTTTACATATCTATTGCTGGAGTCTTAAGAAAACCATAGTTACAATCACTTCATTTTTATTTGAAATTGATTTTATACTTTTTCTCATTTCGAGTCCCCTTTTTAGACATAAAGTATATCATATAATATAATACATAAGTAAGGAATGTATAAAATATAAGTCTAGAATAATATATGAAAAGTCAAATAAAATTTATTTTTCTTTTGAATTTAGAGACGAATTTCTAATTCGGCACAACTTTTGTTATTTTTGTACTCAAACCGGAGTTGAAGAAAGTTTATAATGAAATTCAAAAAAAAAAATTGAATCAAATTATTGATTGGTTTGTCTTTAAGACCAAATTTTTCATCGGATAAACAGTTTTTACTTTTCTTCTAAAAAACTCAACTGAATGATGAGTTTGGCAAATATGGACCTTGCGCAAGAATGCTAACATGAAGTAACAATTCTCGAATAATATGTTTCAAAGTATATTTATTTAAATTTTGTCATCTCTTCACTGTTTACTTATTTACCAAACATATGTCAAATCAATTTTGGACTCAATTTTTCATTTGAATTCAAATGGTTTGACTAAATTTCAGTGAAATCCTTTACGGATGGAGAGACGGACAGAGGAAATGGCGAATCTCTTAGTACGAACTCTATGTCTATCGAAGAAGACTCGGAATATGAGCCGCAATGAAATGAATTACTAAAAGTATTATTGAGTAAAGCGATTGCAACTCAATTTGCATTTAATATAAGACCGGAGGCCATAATATTTGTTAATATTATATATTATTTACGTTTTTTTTGAAGCGAACAATAATTTGATAATAATATAAAAGCTTTGAACTCACATTTCCAGACAGGGATTAACCAAAAGAGTTGAATTCATATCAAGGATTTTATTCTGTTCCCATCTTTGAGAATGTTATGCGAGACTCTTATGTTTTGTTTGTGGGCTATTTGAGCGGAGCTGCTATTTGGTGATCAATTGCTCAATAAAAAACAATTTACTTGAAAATAAAATAATATCTATGAAGGCAACAAAAATTCATTTCTTTAGCACAAATGGCATTTGTATGGCACAGGCTTTCGCTGAATAGCTGTATGGCCTAAAAGCAGTGACTCTTCCCTTAATGTTTATTACAGCTGAAGACTAGTATTTGTCATTCCAGTGCTGAGATTCTATAAATTCTGTGACCATAATAATCTGCAAAGAATTTAATTATATTTTTCTCCGACAGCTTTCTTTGTCAGACAGTTCGCTGGGCTTTGGTTTTCGCCAAAAGGATAGATATGACACTCATTTCTATAGATTTTGATTACTTTTCTTTTTCCGAATATTTGACCAAAATTTATAAATTTTGAAAAAAAAGAAAAGTTATTATTCAAACACAATTCCCATACATTTGTTTCAAATGTTTCGGAATAAATGCTTTTTTATTTCTGTAATAAAAATTATTATTTTCGTATTCAGTCATTAATAAACTCATAATTTATAAAATAAAAGTCAAAATTGGTATCACTTTTTGCATTTAATCCAACGCAAGGGTTGTTCACAATTCAACATTTGATGTCAACATTTTAATTATGTCGTAATTATTCTGAATTTTAATCTTATTATTGGTCTAATATTTTAATTAAATTCGTTAGTGAAGCGAAAATTAATAATAAATTCCTATAAATTGGAGTTTTGATAGAATTGTTTGACAGTCAATGTCTTCTCTAATAAAATATTTACGAATTCAAAGATAATATTATTCTGAATATCAATATTTAATTCTTTTTCAAAACCCAAATAAAAATATTCAAATTCCAGAAATTTTTAATTATATTTTCATCTTTTGTGAGCCAATTATTTTATTACACCTATCAATAAAATCCCAGTTATTATCCTTTTCTGACACACTTTCAAATGATTTATATATAACCAAAAATGAGAGCCAAACAGATATATTAATATATTATATAAAGAGAAATATTATATTATATTATATTTTAAGGTTTGATTGAAAATCAATTCTTTGGTCACTCAACCAAATGCTATATATTAGGTGTCCTTTATATCGAAAGAATAAATTCACGAGACTAGAGAGCGAGCGGTCGTACATTGTTTTTGTCG
>JAQGBD010001872.1:0-12719 GCA_034698165.1 Punctoribates punctum | reverse complement strand
TGGGGGCGGAACGCCTTCTGAATGCAAACAGAAGTGTAATGGTGAATGTGTAAACAACAAATGTATTTGCCCTGGTGTTAAGCCCATTGAGAAGCCAGGAGAAAAACCATCCGAACAGAAGCCAGTTCAAGGAAACACCAACACTCAAAAGCCATCGAAAAATGAAAATGGTAAATTCAATTTAATTAGCAAAAATATTTGTGGTAGATCTGATTTTTTTTTTCATTTAATCTAGGTTATTCATGTCTTTTTATGGGATCAATTGGGGGCGGAACGCCTTCTGAATGCAAACAGAAGTGTAATGGTGAATGTGTAAACAACAAATGTATTTGCCCTGGTGATAGGCCAACTGAGAAACCAGCCACTCCAAAGCCAAACAAGGTAAATTATGAATATATCGAACAGGGATGTCCTAGGTCCGATACCCCTACATGGTGGCCTTATATTCAGGGCCAAAGGAGGGGCTCCCTAGCACATCCCTGATATTGACCTATAATTGACAATATAATTGTTTTTTACCATGTTGAAAAAGCCCTGCGTTCCCAAGGAATGTGAAAAACGTTCTAGGTTTTTTCGAGAGTGTTCGTGCGAGAAAGATAAATGCGAGTGCATTGGTAGACCCCATTTTTGAAGTCAGCTACTCAAAAAATCAACATGATCTATTTATTGAATTGAAATAAAGAACTTTAAACCAGGTTAATCTGAAATTAATTGTTTGCATTATGCCTATGCAATAGCGATGGGCTCAATTTTTTTACCAAGATGGTCGGAAGGGGTTGTACGCTATTCTTGAAATTGGAAAGACCCAGTGTTTGATCATGGTAATTTTTTCCATTCAATTGTTTGCAATTTTATAAGGAATATAATCAAGCAAAATTATAATATCAGGTTTTCCAACTACCAGTTGACTATTGGAGTAGTTTTTATCAATTTGAAATAACTTGAAAACAGTTTATTCCTGGCATTCATTGAGAAGAAGAGATGTCTCACAATTATGTTGTAAAACCTGATATTCAAATTTTGCTAGATTATATTTTATGACAAAAGTTTTAGTTTAATCACAAGTAAATTGCAAATGAAGGCCAGGCAAGTTAATTCAATTTTATTATATAGAATTTTTATAATAAACCTTGATAAATTACATAGATAACATTTTATAATAGTTCTATATAACTTAAACCAGGTAAAAATTATTTTTATGGAATAATTATATTGGTTTTTCTCAATTGGTTACGTTTTTCTTCAAATTGTTCGTCGCTTAGATCAATAATCTCATTGTTCTCCGGAATATAATCCAGGGTTTTTGACATTTCGGTTGTTCTCGATGAAATTAGTTGATTTGTCTCTGTGCTAGATTGCAATTCTGGAATAATAGTTGTTAGCTGAGCAAGATCAATTGCTTTGTCTATGCAATTTTGAATTGTTTCAACTTCAGGTATAACCGAGGAACAATTTTCCCATATTGTCCAGCACATATCATCATCTAGTCGATACTTACAATAATTATCCTGGATCATTACATGAGTTTTATTCAAGGAGCAATTACTTATCGAAAATATTTGAGAAAAGTAAATCTCCATGGTTGTATTGTCAACTTTGCCATAATTTTGCTTGCTCACACACTTCATTAGATTTTCGTTACAATCACCCAATTCTGTTAGATATTTGCAAGGTAATTTTGCCAAATCAACAAGGTTATTAAATAGCATTTTATGAATGGTCTCTTCATTCCAGCATGGTTCATTTGTCAACAGAGTATCGTTTGTCGGACAGGGATTCATCTCAAGATCTACTAGTTGTTCTACAAGTCGACCAGTGATCTGTTCATTCACCCTTGATAATTCTTCGTTTGTGGGGAAGACGTCTATCGGAAAAGTTTTATAGTTTAAACAAAAGTAGTAAACAAAAGACGAAAAACACAATTATTTCTTAAAACAATTTAAACATTTTTTGTTAAAAAAAAACTTAATTTAATTGAATTAATTTGAAAACGTGAACCCGTTGTGGAATAACCTGATATTCAGTGTTAGCTAGTTTATATTTATCTATGTTTGATAATATGTTGGGTCAATGACCGGTAAATTGAAAGCGAAATCAAGTACCAAGTTCATTAAGATTTATTATTATTATATAAAGATATGATTTCCGGTTAATCATAAAAATTTGTAAACTAAATAGACTGCAATACATAAATTGAAAAGAACTTCACCTTGGTTCGAATGAGGAAAGCCATTTTTGCTTTGAGAGCCTTGGAATTTTTCATCGCTTTGATCAATAATCTCGTTGTTTTCCGGAATGTTAGCCATGGTATTTGGCAATTCAGTTGTGCTAGATAAAATGTGTTGATTTGTCTTTGTGCTTGATAGTAATTCTGGAATAATATTCGACTCTGTTCTCGGTTTATCTTCTTGAGCATGATCAAGTTCCTTAATTCCGTTTTCCATGCAATTGGGAATTTTTGCAGGGTCAATCATACCAAAAGTACATTCATCAAAAATTTCCGAACACATTGTTTCATTCACGCTATTATTACAATAAGTGTCCTGGACAAATTCGAACGCTTTAATGATTGCGCAACCGAATTGTGAATCGAAAGAGTCTTCGGTGAAATTCTCCTTGCTCACACATGACATTAGACTTGAATTGCAATGACTGAATTCACTTAAATAATGGCAAGTTAGTTTTACACCAATTATCAGACCATTGTATAGTCTTTCAATTGAGATAGGTGGTTGTTCGTTACCAAAGTGAAAATTCAAGGCATACATCTGAACGTAAAGAAATGCATCACTAAGTTTAACATGGTAACTATAATGTAGTGTTTGTAAAAACATTTTTTCAAGTGCTCCATAAGATTTGGTGTCGAGAAATTCATCCCTTTTAACCCGGGTGCAATTCAATTGGTCATCATATTCGTCTTCGGTGAGATTTTGCTTGGTCACACACTGCATCAAAATTTCGTTGCAATCATTGAATTCAGTTAAATATTTGCAAGTCGCATTCACATTAGCAACTAGGGCATTATAAGCAGGATAAATCTTTTCCTCCTCCTCCATTGGGAGGCCGTCGAAGGGACAGACATTTGACAGAAGTTGTGAACAAATGACAAAAAACATAATTATTTTTGAAAACGATTTAAACATTTTTTGGAAAAAAAGGTTTTTTAAATTTTATTTTCACTAAAATATGTTTTCACTCAACTCTTCTCTGCGATGAATACCAAGAATATACTGTTTTCAAGTTTACCAAAGCCTTAAATAGTATTTCAAAAGTCAACCTGTGGTTGAATAACCTGATAGTCAAAGTTTGCTTGTTTATTATTTAATGATAAAAGATTGGTTTAATGACCAGTAAATTGAAAACGACCGGCAAGTACCAAGTTCCTATTGTAATTTTATTCAATACTCAACCGTTGGTTGTTAAACCAGCTGGATCAAGTATCTCTGATCAATGATCTTATTGACACAGACTACCTAGCCAGTATCAGAACAATGTGGTAAGCATGTGCCTGCACTTGAGGGCATTCATTCTGTCTTTGCAATAATTTATCAAGATCATTTGATTTCTCAATAAAGTAGTCCATTTTATAATAATAATACTCCAGATGAAAATAAACGTGGTTCAAATTTCTTTATTTCAATTTTAGTAATTGATCATGTTGATTGTTTTTTGTTGAGTTTCTGCTGGTTTCTAAGTGGGCTTTTCACCACGGCAAATACATTTATCGTTTACACATTTACCATTGCACATTAGTTCGCATTGACTAGGCAAATTAATTCCCATTGATTCATATTCATCACACGAATAACCTAGATGAAATGAAATGATTTCAGATTCACGTCAAACACATCTTGCTAATTAAATAAAATATACGATTTTTCGAAGGCTTTTGTGTGTTTCCTTGGATTGGCTTCTGTTCGGCTGGTTTTTCTCCTTGCTGATCTCCTTTGATACATTTTCCTTTCTCGCATTTACCACCTTGCAACTCACACGGAATGTGTGGAACGTCTGTAGATTGTGGGATGCATAATATGTCCATGGCCACGTTGTTCACAGTATCGAAAATGCCTTGATAAATTTAGACACGAATATTTATGCCTTTCTCCTGTTTGGCTAATGAAAAAAACTCACCCCTCTTCTCAATTGAACTAGATTCAATCGTTACATTTAACAGAATAACTATGACCAAGCAACAAATAACGAAAGACATAATTATTTTTGAAAACGATTTAAACATTTTTTGCAAAAATAAAACTCTATTTAAAAGTCTTTAAAGAAAAATATTTTTTCACTCAACTCTTCTCTGCGGTGAATACCAAGAATATACTGTTTTCAAGTTTACCAAAGAATTAAATACTAATCCAAAAGCCAACCCGTTGTGAAATAACCTGAAATTAAAACTTATCTGGCTTATAATTAAAGATAAAATGCCATAAATACTGTATTCAAGTTATTTCAAAGTAATAAAAACTACTCCAAAAGTCAACTGAAAGGTAGAAAACCTGATATTCAAATTATGCTTGATTATATTTTATGATTAACGTCTTAGTTCAATGACAACCAAATTTTATTATTAAGAATTTGTTTCCGGTTAATTTTGAAACGGTACCTGCATATTGCCTTGTTATTCAATTTTATTGAGTTCAATGACCAAGACTCATTAGAAATTCATTTAATTATTTCTTATAAATAAGTCGTTATCTTCTCTATAACAACAATATCACCAAGCATGTTTATGATAAATGCCAGTATGGGTCTTATTCACTATACCTTGGTGATCTCTGTTTTCAAAATGCCTGCACTTGATAGCATTCATCCTCTTCTTGCAATAATTAATCAAGATATTTCAATTTATCAATAAGCTAGTTCATTTTATAAAAACAATATTTACCCATATCACAAAATTTTATTAGAGTTCAACTCAATTTTAATCAAGATACATTTATTAATTCAATTAAATTAATCTTGATTAAACAGATTGCTTTTAAAGAAGTAAACTTGATAAAATTCTATTTTTTTAAGTTGGCTTATAAGCAGGATCAATTTTTTCAATTTCGATGTTAATGCAATAGTGCCTTGTTGCAATTTCCGAACAATTATTTAATACCTGCCAACAAATGGTGTCATTCACGCGATGGTTGCAATAACTTTCCTGGATCATTTCAGCAGCTTTATCCAAGGTACAATTGAATTGAGACAAGTATTCGAACATGGTATAATTTTGCTTGCTCACACATTTCATTAGACTTGCGTAACAATGAATGAGTTCATACAAAAGTTGGCAAGTTCCTTTCACAACATTAACTAGGGCAGCATACAAAGTTGCATGAGTAATCTCTTCGTTCAAACTAGTTAAATCTTCATCCGCCAACTCCATGGGGAAGGCGTCTATCGGACAGGGATTCGACAAAAGTAGTGAACAAATGACGAAAAACACAAACATTTCAGAAAACTTTTTAAACATTTTTTCTCAAAAAATTTTATTTAAATTTATTTCAACTCAAATATGTTTTCCACGTAATGAATACCAAGAATATATTTCAAGTGAATCAAAATCAATACTTTTTATATTTTAAGGCGTGGTTGAAAAACCTGATATTAAAAGTTATCTAGTTTATATTTATGTATGAATGATAAAATTGTGGTTCAATGACCAAGTTCATTAAAATTTATTATCAAGATATAATTTCCGGTTAATCCTAAATAATTGTTAACTAAACAGAGTGCAAAACATAGATTGAAAAGAACTTGACCATGGTTGAAATAAGATAAACCTATATTAGGTGAATCACTTTGAGGATGTTCAGAATGAGCAAGTTCCTTAATTGCGTTTTCTATGCAATTGTGCCTTGTTACAACTTCACTCATACCAAAAGTACATTCATCAAAGATTTCCCAACACTTTGTGTCATTGACGCGATTATTACAATGACCACCCTGGACAATTTCCATAGCTTTATAGATCGAGCATTCAAATTGTGATTGGTAAGCTTCCTCGGTGAAATTTTCCTTGCTCACACACGACATTAGTCTTGAATTACAATAAGTAAATTCAGTTAAATACTGGCAAGTTACTTTTACTCCCATTATCAGTCCATCATAAAGTCTTTCAATTGAGATAGGTGGTTGTTCGTTGCCAAAGTGGAAATTATAAGCATACATCTGGACATAAAGAATTGAATCACTAAGTTTACCATGCAAACTTAGTATATTTAACACTCTTTTCTCAATTGGTCCATAAGATTTGCTGTCAAGAAATTCATCCCTTTTAACCTGGGTGCAATTCAATTGGTCATAATAATCGTCTTCTGTGTGATTGTGCTTGGTCACACAATCCATCAAAATTTCATTGCAATCATTGAATTCAGTTAAATATTGGCAAGTCAAATTCACATCAGCAACTAGGTGATTATAATAAAGAAAAGTATTTATCTCTTGCTCTTCTTCGGCCAAATCCATAGGAAGGGCTTCTGAGGGACAGGTATTTGACAGAAGTAGTGAACAAATGACAAAAAACACAATTATTTTTGAAAACGAATCAAACATTTTTCACAAAAATTATTTTAATTGTATTTTCAATAAAATGTTTTTACTTAACTCTTCTCTACTATGAATACCAAGAATATAATGATTGCAAGTTTGACAACAATTAAATACTAATTCAATAGTCAACCTGTGGTTGAATAACCTGACATTCAAAGTTTGCTTGTTTATATTTATATTATAAAAGCTTAGTTTAATGACCAGTAAATTGCTTGCAGTGAGGACAACAAGTACCAAGTTCCTGATATCATTTTATTCAGTTATTGTTTGTAAACTGAATGAGTTGTTTCCAAAATCAGCTGGAGCAACTAAATTAATCGCTTTATTGACACAGGCTACCTTGCTAATTAGCATGTTCATTCCATTGATCTGTCAACACTTAATGGCATTCACCCGGTGCTCAGAATAGCTATTCTGCGTAAAATCTATTGCTAAAGTTTGATCTAGATCATTTCCCGATCATTATCAACCGGTCATTCTCTAAAAAGTTTGCATGTTCATATTTTAAGATACAAGGTGTTTAATAATCAGTAAATTAGAAATGATCTGGTAAATAATTACCAGTTTATTTTATTTTACCATGTTCACTTTCACTGTAGTTGAAAAAACCTGATTAAAGTATTGGTTTAATGAACAGTGAATTGCAAACTCAAATACAACCAAGTTCATTCAATTTTATTATTTAAAATAAACTACCTAGATTACATCAAACATTTCTTGGTGACGGGATTACACTTTCGACCACTTTTACAGTCGAAATCATGAGAGCAGACCGAGTCAGGGGACCGACACCCCCTTGGATCATAGGCGTCACCAACCAGAGGCACAGGACAAGAACATCTGAACCACCCAGGTAGGTTTGTGCAACTGGCACCCGGACCACAGGGAAACCTTTCCATCAAACATTCATTGATGTCTTTACATTCCTGGGTGGCGCAGACATAACCGTTCCCACAATCCCTATCCACTTCACATTCAACGTATACACGAGTGCACTCTCCTAAGGGATCTCCGGTATAGCCCGGAAGACAAGAGCACAGGGCCTCGTGTTTCTCAGCCGTGCAGATAGTGTTCACTCCGCACATACCTCCTATACTGCAAGGGTTTTGACACAAGCCATTGACACATGACTTGCTGAAGGGACAGTTGACATTCATTCGACAGCCGGTGATACACTTCTGTTTCAAACAAACCCTTCCCAGTAGACAGTCGTCATCATAACTGCACTCCGTGGGTATTCCATTATGTCTCGTCCTTTCGACCCCTTTCCACGAAACTAGTGATAGCAATGATTTTACCTCTTTTACCAACTCAGAGAAATCTTCCCCCAAATCCATGGGGAGGGCGTATGTCGGACAGGGATTCGGCAAAAGCAGAGAACAAATGACGAAAAACACAAATATTTTTGGAAACAATTCAAACATTTTTCAGTATTTTGTAAAAAGTATTTTCACTCAACTCTTCTCTGAAACTAATGCCAAGAATATACTCTTTTCAAGTGTATCACAGCATTAAAAACCGTTTCAAAAATGAACCTGTTTTTGAATAAACTTAAAATTTGCTTGCTATGTTAAAGTACCAAGTTGCTATTTTAATTTTAATCTATTATTGATTGTTGAACAAGCTGGATCGAGTATTCATTAATCCACTTGTTGACACAGACTACCTTGCCAATTTTAGTGCAATTGTTAACAATTAAGGCCATTTATCCGGTGATAATTGACAAGATCATTTGATTTCAACTCAATTTTTAATCATGATAAATTAATCAATACATTCAAACTTGTTTAGGAAAAATCAAAAACTAATTACACGATATAAATTAGCTTGATTAAATTATGTTAATTGGCTTTAGTTGATCTAGCTGAAAGATCAAGTTTGCCAATGGCGATATCCATGCAATTATACCTTGCTTCAATATCGGGACAATTATGAAGTAACTGCCAACAGGTGGTGTCATCGGTTCGATACTTGCAGTAACTGTCCTGGATAAATTCACTCGCCTTGTCGTGGATGCAGTTGAATTGACCCCAGTAAGATTTTATATCATAATGATGCTTGATCACACATTTTAAAAGAATATTTTCACAATTTGTGAACTCGGGTAACATCTGGCAAATACCCGGCACAACATTCAAAAGAGCTTGATAAAGTTCTTCCTGATTTTTGTCTTCATTTGAACTAGGTGACCTTTCTTCATCCCTGACCTCCACCGGGAGGGCGTCTGTTGGACAGGGATTTGACAAAAGTAGTGAACAAATGCCGAAAAACACAAATAATATTGAAAACAATTTAAACATTTTTCACAATAAAACTCTATTTAAAAGTTTTTTAACAAAAATATGTTTTCTCTCAACACTTCTCTTCAATGAATACCAAGAATATACTGTTTTCAAGTTTACCAAAGAATTAAATACTATTCCAAAAGTCGACCCGTTGTGGAATAACTTGAAGTTAACCAAACTTATCTGGTTTATAATTAAAGATAAAATGCCAAAAATATTTTCAAATGATTTCTAAGTCATAAAAACTACTCCAAAAATCATCTGATAGTTGGAAAACCTGATATTCAAATTATGCTTGATTATATTTTATGATAAAATTCTTAGTTTAATACTTTATTAAACAGAATTTATTTCCGGTAAATATAAAACTTGGTAAAGTATGGTTGTTCATGATAAAATTCGTTTATTACTCTCTATGCTTGTTATTCAATTTTATTGAGTTCAATGACCAAGACTTGTTACAAATTAATATAGTTATTCTCATAAATAAATAAATATCACCAAGCTTGTTATGAGAAAAGTCAGATAGTGATCTTATTAACTACACCTTGGTGATCTCTGTTTTCAAAATTGAATAAAATATACCTAATTGTAGTTGAACAAGATAATATTTTATTTTTAATTGTGTATTTTTTGAGATGAATGAACATGGAAATTTTATTAATATGGTTCAAAGACTCATTGAGCAGGATCATATTTATCAATAGCAATGTTCATACAATTGTACCTTGTTTCAATATCCGGACAATTATGAAATAACTGCCAACAGGTGTTGTCGTCGGTTCGATACTCGCAGTAATTGTTCTGGATAAATTCACTCGCTTTGTCGTGTGTACAGTTGAATTGAGCAAAGTAAGTTTGCATATTATAATTTTGCTTGTTCAAACACCTTGATAACCTTTTATAGCAATTTCTGAACTCAGGTAACATCTGGCAAATTGCTAGTACACTATTGATCAGGGCATTATAAAGTGTGTCATCATTCTCAACATTTGATCTTGGTCTTTTTTCATAGGCTGTCCCCATTGGGTGGGTGTCTGTCGGACAGGCATTCGGCAAAAGTGTTGAACAAATGATGAAAAACACATTTATTTCTGAAAACGATTTAATCATTTTTTTTAATGAAAGTGTTTTGAAAATTATTTTTATTCAAATATGTTTTGATTCAACTTTTTGCGCAATTAATGCCAAGAATATACTGTTTTAAAGTTATTTTAAAGCCATTAAAAACTACTCCAAAAGTCAACTGATAGTTGGAAAACCAGATATTGAAATTTTGCTCGATCATATTTTATTATAAAAGTAATTTGTTCAATGACAAGTTAATTGCAAGTGAAAGACAGGCAAGTACCTATTTAATTCAATTTTATTATACAGGTTCTATTTCCGGTTAATCATAATCATGATAAATTACATAGATAACTAAACCGGTTGAATATAACTTAAACATGGTAAAAATAATTCTACTGGATGATTTTATTGGATTTACTCCATGAAGTTTTTCTTGAAATTCTTCACCGCTTTGATCAATGATCTCGTGGAATATTAGCCAGGATATTTGGCATTTCAGTTGTGCTAGATAAAATGTGTTGATTTGTCTCTGTCCTAGATTATAATTCTGACATAAAATCCGACTCTGTTGTCGAGTAACCTCCTTGAACATGATCAAGCTCCTTGATTCCGTTTTCCATGCAATTGTGCCTGGATGCAACTTCACTCAAATCAAACGAACAATTATTGAAGATTTTCCAACACTGGTTCTCATCCACGCGATTCTTACAATAAGTGTCCTGGACAATTTCAATTGCTTTATCGATTGCGCACTGCAATTGTGAATCGAAAGAGTCCTTGGTGAAATTATCCTTGCTCAAACACGACATAAGATTTGAGTTACAATCACTGAATTCTCTTAAATAATGACAAATTACTTTCACGCCAATTATCACACCATGATAAAGTTTTTCAATTGAAATAGGTGGTTGTCCTGTGCCATGGTGAAATTCATAGGCATTCCACTGGACGTAAATCAAGGCGTAATCAATTGCAACGCCTGAACTTAATATACTTAAAACATCTTGCTCTATTGAGTTGCCATAATAGTTCTTGATGAAATCATTCCTTTTAACCCGGATGCAATTCCATAGATCACAGAATTCTTTATATGTGAGATTGTGCTTGGTCACACACTTCATCAAAATTTCATTGCAATGATTAAATTCAGTTAAATATTGGCAAGTTAAATTCAACTCAGCAACTAGGCAATTATATAAAGTTTGATTTGTAAACCTTTCATTTGAACTTGGTAACTCTTCGTCTTTGTCTACTGGACAACAATTTGACAAAAGTAGTGAACAAATAACAAAAAACACAATTAATTTGAAAAACAATTTAAACATTTTTCATAATAAAACATGTTTTCACTCAACTCTTCCCTGCGGTGAATACCAAGAATATACTGTTTTTAAGTTTATCAAAGCATTAAATACTTTCTAATTTAGAAATTCTAAAAACTCAACCCGTTGTGGAATAACCTGATATATAATTATTGCTAGATTATATTTTAAGATAATATATTGGTTTAATGACCACCGAATTATACATTCCTGGTATTTATAATAGTACATAGATAACATTTGAATGGATCCCCTGAGGTCAAGTGTACCTTGGACATCACTGAGTAATGGTCTTTGTCTTCAACACATGTATTGCTTGCAATTTGGGTACTCACCAGAAAGGGCTGCGCTCTTGAAGACACCCATCTTAGAGACCCACCGAGTGGGGACTAACTTTTCCATTACCCTGTCCTTAGTTTAACTTAATATTCTGTTCCAAATGCTTTCCATTTAGTATAACTTACGTGAGGACAGTACCCTTTCCACGGACTCCATGGCATTACTAATAGGAATACAATTATAAGTAAATCAAAGATAGAGTAAAGAGTGTAAAGTCCTGACCCGAGTTCGCAAATGATGCGATTCATACACTCCTCCTTATCCACGGAGAGGGCGTCTGAGGGACAGCCATTCGACAGAAGTTGTGAACAAATGATGAAAAACACAATTATTTTTGAAAACGATTCAAACATTTTTCGCAAAAAATTATTTCAATTTTATTTTCACTCAACTCTTCTCTGCGATGAATACCAAGAATAAACTGTTTTTAAGTTTACTAAAGCATTAAATAGTATTTCAAAAGTCTACCTGTCTTTGAATGACCCGAGGTTCAAAGTTTGCCTGATTATATATTAAAATAAAAGTAAGTTTAATGACAAATAAATTTCAAACTAAGGGCAATAAGTACCAAGTTTCTATTATAATTTTATTACATTATTGTTTGCAAAATAAGCTGGTTCAACTGAATTAAGCACTGTATTGACACAGGCTACCCTGCTAATTGGATTTTTCATTGTTTTGATGTGTCAGCACTTCATGCCATTAACTTTTTACAATAACTTTGCCAGGTTAAAATTCTTTTGTTAAGAGATTACAATTATTCTTCAAGATGAATGATCTTGTCTTGGTTTAAATATTGTAAATTTAATACAAAGCACACCAAGTACCAAGTTCCTATTTTAATTTTATTCAAACCTTAATTATTTATTGTTAAACCAGCTGGGTCAAGTATAATTGAGAATATTTCAAAAGTCAACTTCTGGTTGAATAACCTGATCTTCAAATTTTGCTTGATTATATTTTAAGTTAAAATTCTGGTTTAGTGACTTTTAAAGGGGATATAACAAAGGCCAGCAGTGCCAGCAAACTTGATTAGTTTGAGATAGCTCAAAAACCCTTGATCATTTTTCAAAAATTCTTTTATAATCTGAAAGATTGAGCCAAATTCTAGAATGTGTTTTCTGGAAAATTTTAAAAAATTTCTCTAACTTGCTCAATT
>JAQGBD010001871.1:0-12720 GCA_034698165.1 Punctoribates punctum | reverse complement strand
CCAGCGGAAGGCGAAGACATTATTGCTAACAATAGTCACTCCAATCAGTGGATGGGTTGTAGTGAACGACACAAAAGATAATTAATAGAAAACTGTTTACAATAAGTGGTATTAATGTTCAGTCATTCGCAGCTGACGTCAAGTTTCATATGATATGAGCTCTGACTCTGACTATGGCTGTTGTGAAGCTATTATTGCAAATATAGAGTTTGCCTTCGTTTAGGTGAGCCTTCGTTAGCCCTTCGCTCAGCCCTTGACAACAACCACAACAACGCAATCACACCATTCACTGATTGTTGGCCACAACACTACTAATTGACCACTAATTCACTCAAATGCATCCGTCAAATGAAGAACAATCCAAGAGTAACTACCGATTATCTAAACCAACATAAGTCTGAAAATAATAGCATTAAAGCAGTATTAAAGTGAATGTGAACTCTCTGTTGATTTGTGCTGAGTTTGTGCTGAGTCTGTGTTGAGTCCAATATTGTTGGCAATAATACTAACAGAAGTGTAATAAGTCGTACACACATTAGAGGCGTCCTTCGCATAGAGTCGTCTCTATTTAAATGCCTTCCAAACAGAGGCGGAGTCACAGACTCTCAGCTGGTTTTCACTTCAACTCATTTCAACCCAATGTTTGTAAACATTGAACCAATTCCTATACCTTTCACCCAATCAAATGATTTCTACTCTTTTTGCCCAAAACTCATTCACTTCATTTGAAATATCGATTATTATTAATTAAATTATAATTAAAACCAAATTATTGTAAATAAACTCATCCTTTAAATTAAAAACAATTCAAAGCATAAAATATTATTTGAAATCCAAACAAAAAGTTTGGAAATAAGTTTAAAATTTTGCAAAATTATTGGCACTTCCTTTGGGCACAATCTGAGAGACAACAGAAATTACTCGGAAATGGAAATTATGAATTTTGCAAGGTTAAACTAAACTTAATCATAGAACACATGGGAAAGAGGTGGGTATAACTCATAATTTTCGTCTCAATCTTAGGGATTATTCTGTGAAAAGAGTGAATTCCCAAACAAATGGGTCAATTGAAATGTCTAACAGCCACTGGTTTGGGTCACATTTCAGTTTTTCTCATATAAAAGTTGGACGAAGAGGTACTCCCATTAAAAAAGGATCACTTTTGGGGCATTATTTTTGTCTGTTTTCAAATGGTTTTTGTCTCACTTTTGTTAAGAGGCGAAGAAATAAATCAAAATTGATTTTAATGTTTATAATAATATATCAAATGTTTTACTGAAGAAAATCTTTAAAAATATACGGAAAACAATGTTTTATCAAAAGTTATAAATTGTTATCAAAATTGAGTTAAACTAAACTCTATTTCAATATAAATATTAGACAAAAGAAATGCAAAGTATTAACACTAATAACACTTTCATAGAAAATGGAAATCAGTTGAAACTATATTTTCTTGATTTATGAGTCGACTTATTATTAGGAACTTTTAAATACTGATCAATGAGTCAAACGATGGCTAAACTTTGTGCCAAAAGCAGATCAAATTGATGGAAGTGCAGGCAATCATGTATTTGAGGTCAGGACTGATGGCCACTGTATTCACAATTACGGGTTTGTTGTCGTCGATAATCATTTTGTCGTCTTTGGAGATATTGTCAACAGAAGGCCATTCAAAGACTCGCTCGGGTTTCATAATTTGATTGCTTCCGTAATATTGAGACAAACGATTTGTATCGTAAACCCAGATCTGGCCGTTTGGACCTCCGCTCACCAGAAGGTTCTTCTGCGCCGATAAGTATATAAAAGGATAATCGAAATCAAATGAACTGAGTTTTGCCCTCAAAATCTTTGAGAACAAAATCGATTTGACTTCAGACTTGTTCTCCGTTTTGCTTCTATTGTCCATCTCTTCGACAACTTTCTTGAGATCAATAATTGAAATATATTTTGTTGTGTGGATTCGAATAGCGATCGAGTCTTCGTCTTCAGGAATGGCGTGCAGTCCGTCTACCAGTGTTTTGGTCTTCATTTGTGCGGAAACGCATTCCGAGGATTCACTGAATTCCAAAGAGTTTACCCAAAAGAATACTCCTTTTAGTCCGGAAGCGATCAAAGTTTTGTATTTATTTGAATAACAAAGACTAAGCAAATTGTGTTTTGTGTCCACATTTCTCAACAATTGAGTCGAAGACTTGTCGTTTGGACGAGAGATTCGCCACAATTTAATCCACATATCATAAGAGGCACTGAAGAGGAGATCATTTTCGGCGAAAACCAAAGCATTGATTGAGTCTAAAGATATCAATAAACAAATTAAAGAATATATTAGAGGAGTGGTATACCTGAGTGAGCCATCACTTTCTCATAGCAATGAAATTCGTTCAGATTTGACAATAAGTGAATTCTATTCTTTCCGCCGACGGCTAAGATTAACTTCTGGGAGGAATCGCCATCTTTTGAATCGATGGTAACAGTACTCCACGCGAGAGATACGAACTCTTCAGTCTTGTCCTCATCGATATATCGGGCGACCACTGACTTCGATGACCTTTCAGTTGATTGAAGGCAATCAATAATACAAACCATATTCGCACCACAAGTGGCTAAATGTCGGTAACCATCACTACTGTCATCTGTTTTTGGCTGAAAGACTGCGCTCCAAATGGCAGTGGAATTGTCGAACGGATCTGTCCAACGAATAAACCAATTTAAGGGACAGAAGTGGTGTGAGATCTTTAAAACAAACAATAGTTTACCATTTTGTTGACAATGACAGCGAAGACACAGCTTTGGTGTGTAATCAATTGAGTATCGATTGATTTCTTCTCCATTCGTCTCTTCTTTGCTTCCATTTTGGACATCAATTGTTTGAGGATCACTCGAATTAAGGTCCCGTCCATTAGTGGACACCACTTTTGACTGAGTTTTCAAACGTTTTGAACGCATTATTAGATAAAAGTGACAAAAGCCACAGATTTAGAGCTGATCTCAATTAAACACTTATTGGATTAAAAACTACGAAAATATGAGAAAAGAAAAGATTTAAATAAAATTAAGAAAACATTTATTTGTGGCGAATATTATCCATTGATTCGCGCTTTTGTCCGATTGGTTGCATTGCTTTCCATTCACTTCACATGACTTTAATTTCACACTAAATGTCATTATTTGAGTCATTGTTTATGTATTGGTTTTCTCTCAAACGAAGCGCCAAAAGAGTAACCAAAAGAGTGAACACATTTCACAATAATTGTTTGAAATCACTTTTTTCAACCATTTTTTCAAATTTCAAATTAACAAAACTGTTTCGGGTAAGTCTTCACTCAATTAATTGTAATTATAAATTGAAAAGTCAGTTGACTTTGGGTTTGATTTGAAAACTTGAATGGCTTTGAATGTGATTTGATTGTGATCTTTGAATCTCTAATTATTTGGCCAAACATTAAGTGAGACACAGTTTCGGCAAAAATGTCTAAAATTAACGAAAAGTCAGATACGAATCATTTGAATCAACAAATGCTTGAAATGATTGAACAAAAGAGAAAACTTGCGATCGAAAGAAGAAACCAAAGATTGAAGGAAATCAAAACACAGTCCTCTCTGTCCACTAAAACTTCAAATCCTTTGCCCTCCACTTCTTCGTCAAGTGTCTGCTCCCAATCGATGACTAATATTAAAGAAAAGCCTGAAATGAGAACCAATGAGAGCCCTAACAAAAAGCCTAAGAAATGTTCAGATAATCAAAAAGAATCGAAAATTCAAATCAAAGGATCGATTCGTTTATTGAGTACTAAAAGATTTGAAATCGAAATCGATTACAACAATGAAGTGATAAATATCTTCAGGAAAATAGAGTCTCGCGATTGGAATCCTCTCTCAAAGCGTTGGACTTTCGATATAAATGATTACAAAAAAATTATCCTCGAATTGAATGCCTTGTCTTCGGTTGGAATTGATTTTTCTGATACAATACCCGAACGTATTATGAATGCTCTGATCGAAGCCAGAAGTCGTCCCAAATTTGCCATTGATTTGGCCCCAAAACTGGGCTCAAAACTTATGGAAAGGTTGTACTCATTTCAAACGGAAGGCATTTTATTCGGCATCAGAACCAGTGGTCGTTGTCTGATAGCCGATGACATGGGTTTGGGTAAAACAACACAAGCCATAGGTCTGGCGCAATGGTATCGAGAAGACTGGCCTCTTTTGATTGTGACCCCATCTTCTCTACGGCTTCAATGGCGCGACTCTATCCTCGAGTGGTTACCGAATATTAAAGAAAGCGATATATTGATTGTCGAGAAAGTGAATCAAATTCTACCGAAGATATCGATTACAATCATTAGCTATGATTTGATGGCAAGAATGAGATCTCAATTCACTCTTAATTCTAAACAAATCTATAATTTCGTTATTCTCGACGAAAGTCATTATATAAAGAGTGATTCCGCCGCTCGAACCGAAGCCGTCCATCTTTTGGCCAAATCTAGTCGAAGAGTGGTATTACTTACGGGCACTCCAGCCCTTTCCCGACCAATGGAATTGTTTACTCAAATCAAACTCATAGATCCAAAACTGTTTACGAGTAAACATGAGTTCGGACTTCGTTATTGTGACGCTCAACTCAAGAGCTTTTGGGGAAGGGGTGGATATGGCAGAGGAAAAGGTGGATATGGCAGAGGAAAAGGGTCTCATCAACCAAATCGGGTCTGGGATTATAAGGGGGCCAAGAATTTAGACGAACTTCGAATCATTTTGGAGGCAACTCTTCTCGTCCGTCGACTTAAGTCAGAAGTTCTCAAAGAGTTGACTAAAAAGAAGAGAGAAATGGTTTGAATTATTCTTTTATTTCTCACTTTTTATTGAATTTTAATTGAATTTCAGATTATTATAAAATTAAGTCATTTGAACGAAAAGCAAACCAAGAAATTGAAATACTATTCAAATATTATGAATAAACTGAAGAAAATTAGTTTTAAGAAAGTGTCCGATGAAAGCAATTCTCTCTTCGAGTGGTATATGGAGAGCGCTTTCGCCAAAATAGAACCCGTTTGTCATTATTTGGAACAATTACTCAACAAAAATATAAAACTTCTTTGTTTTTGTCATCACAAACAAATGATGGACGGAATGCAAGAGATTTTGGCGAAGAAGCAAATAAATCACATTCGTATAGACGGCTCGACCCCATCATCCGACAGACAAGAGGCCTGTCGAGAGTTCCAAACGCGAGAAGACTGTCGGGTGGCACTACTCAGCATCACTGCCTGTGCCACTGGTCTCAATCTGACCGCTGCTTCAACTGTAGTATTCGCTGAACTCTTTTGGAATCCGGGAATTCTTTCTCAAGTATTTGTCTCTTTGTCTGACTTATTAATAATAGAGCTTATGTTAGGCTGAGGACAGAGTCCACCGAATCGGTCAGAAAAGTGACGTAAAAATATATTATTTGGTGGCAAAGGACACAATTGACGATATGTTGTGGCCTTTGATTAGCCACAAACTGGAGATCTTGAATAAGGCCGGACTCAGTAAAGATAACTTCGAAGAGGCCACCACTGCTCTCGACTCATTAGAAGCAGAACAACACCTGATCACTGAGTTCTTTGAATCTCTCGATGAAAATGACAGAAAAGCTTTGATGGAAAATAATTTCTCTGACGACTAATATATTCTGAAATTGATTCCGATTTTTGTTAATTTTCTTCAAATAACTGATAACCGAATTGAAGTCAAAACTCTATATTATTTATCTATTATTTAACGCATTTGTTAGAAATGTTTTTAATGTTTATATATTTCACATAAAACAATATTTTACTTCATTTCATTCGTAATTTTTTTATTTTACATATTTTCAGATCATTTAATGATTAAGTGTTTGTTAAGTCAGAGGATGTCTCAGAAATCTATTACTGCGTTCTTCAAACCCAACCAATCGGTCAAAAGAAAGCTCAGCGAAAGTCAAAGCAATGAAAGAGACAATAATTTGGTAAATGCTTTGAATGAAAGGCTTTTTCCCTAAACTTTCTTTGACTGTTAGGCCAAACAACAAAAGCTAACCCAACAACAGACCATTGTTTGCGATTTAAGTAAAGCCATTGAGAAACAGTCGTCATTAACTCCGGCCCTCTCTTCAAATATCGGTCAGTCGTGGTTTAGGGCTTTGAAGTCTGAGTTCTCAAAAGATTATTTCAAAAAAGTATTCCTCTTTTTTGTTGAAACGATTTTTATTTTTCAAACATATTATTGAAAGTTAAGTGAATTTTTGGAAAAAGAGCGCAATTCTGGGACCATATATCCGCCCCCCTCTCAAGTCTTCTCCTGGACTCAAATGACAGATATTTCTGAAGTAAAAAAAGTCTTAAAACAAATTGTTTTCCAAATTGTTTTCATTTCTTTTCTCTTGAAGACTAAAGTTGTGATTCTGGGTCAGGACCCCTATCACAACCCAAAACAAGCTCATGGTTTGTAATCCAATACTTTAAACTGAGACTAATCTTTATATACATATTCTAAGGACTGGCTTTTAGTGTTCAGAAAGGAGTGGCCCCTCCGCCGAGGTATCAAATCCGTCAGATTTCGTGTTCGTTAATGAATTTAATATTCTTTTCTTTAGTTTAATCAATATCTTCAAAGAACTCGAAGAAGATATTCCAGGTTTCAAAAAGCCGTCTCACGGGGATCTCACCGGTTGGGCCAAACAGGGTATCCCTCTCTCAGTAAATCTCAATTATAATTGTTTAAAATGTTTTACAAATATTAGGCGTATTATTACTCAACGCATGCCTTACAGTGAGAGCCCATTCCGCTAATTCCCACTCAAACAAAGGTTGGGAACAACTAACAGATGCTGTCATCAAATGGCTTAACTCCAATCTCTCGTCTGTTGTCTTCCTTTTGTGGGGTTCTTATGCACAGAAGAAAGGATCGGTTATTAATAAGGTATTCAATTGAGAGACAATTTTATACTCTTGAAAATTGTGAGATTCGATGAAAGAGACTACGACTGAGACTAGACTAGAAAGGGTCAACTATTTCCAGCATTTTCGCTGACAGGGCAATTTGCTATACCCCTTCCCCTGATGACCTGTTCTAACAACACGGCTTTTACAGTTATTTGAATTTTTTTTTATTAGAATAAGCATTTGGTGTTAAGGAGTGTTCATCCGAGTCCACTGTCAGCGCACAGAGGATTCTTAGGCTCTAAGCATTTCTCGTCAGCCAACGATTATCTTCAAAAGAATGGCAAAAAGCCTATCGATTGGAACGACTTGTGTTAAGGACAACAAATGTGTTAATTACTTCAAACCAAAGCAATTCATTAATTTTTATAATTGTTTTTACTTTTATTCACTTTTATTGATATTACATTTGATAACGAAATCACACTTTTTTAACACAAGTTTTGATAATATTTGATAGAATTTCATTCAATTTCTGCATATTTTTTAATAACTGATAAATGCATTAATTTTTGTGTTATTATTAGAATTTTTGAATCGAGAAAACTTGTGGTCAGAGTTAAGATAAGACAATAATATGAACACTACTCGAGTTAAATAAAGGCCACAATCGATGATTAATTCAGTTGAAAAACAAACTCAATGATCACAACAGCAGTAAATCAGATCTTATTATTAAACAAAAACTTTTTATAGGAATCGAATCAAAACTAATTATTTGCTAATTATTTGTTTGACTATTTGTTAGAATATTTCAATTGATTAAACGTTTCAATAAATCATTCAATAGATGTGTTGTCAACACAATTAAGTCTTAATTTGTTTATAATTATAAGAATGACAATCATTTAAGGATTGTTATCACTAATCGATTAGTTGCCAATCCATCCAAACTCTGGTCATTCCTCTTAACACTAATTCTTATATAAGTTATTGCTTTTAAATATATATATATCTTATATTTAATTACAATATTTATAATATATATATGTATTGATTGTTTCGAATCTTTTCGATGTTCACAACAATCGCACCAATAATTCGAGAAATAATAGAATCGAAGCGAACCATAAGAACAGCCATAAAGTGTTTAACTATCGGTTATAACATTTGACACAATACTCGAACAATGATTAAAAGCATTTGATATTTACTAATAAACGGCTTTTTTCTCAAAACAATAAACAAAATGATAAATATTGAGTCGGATTAGTCGACTCTAAAGTATTTAGACTCTAATGGAAAGCTAGGGATCAGTTCGTAGTCATGGCTCACATGTCGCCGAAAATACCGGCAAAAGTCTTGCGGAGATTCCTCATTGTGTCGTCGACTTCATCTCCTTTAGTCTCTTCATTACTAGTTTGAGAGCCTTTT
The DNA here is from genome assembly GCA_034698165.1 of Punctoribates punctum. Taxonomy (NCBI): domain Eukaryota; kingdom Metazoa; phylum Arthropoda; class Arachnida; order Sarcoptiformes; family Punctoribatidae; genus Punctoribates; species Punctoribates punctum. The sequence continues at coordinate 4,381 of JAQGBD010001871.1, read as the reverse complement.
CTGAATAGTGGGGGTCTGTTCTGTGTTGGGGCTGTATTCTGCTGTGGCTCAGGCACTGGGGGCTGATTTGGGCCAACAGTACTGGCGTTCTGATGAGAAAAAGGATTGTTTTGAGCCGATATCGAATTGGCTTCGGTTTGATCCTTAGACCCTCTTCTTTGGATCTGTTGCGGAGGACCAGTCTGCGGTACCACACCTTGAGGTGGCGGTCGTTGTTGTGAAGCTAGTGATTGACCTCTTTGCAAGGGCTGGTTTGGTTGCGGCTGATTTGGTGCTCCCACTCGCTGTGCCATTGAACTCGGGTTTGCTGTCGGAGGCTAATCAAGTAATTCAAAACATGGGCTAAAATCGATTTTGACGTTTTCTTACCTGTGTTTGACTCATATCAGATGATTGTTCGTCAGCACTGCCCCCAACTCCTGAAGTAACGCTCAAACGCTTACTAAACAAAATTATATCAATTTTTCAGTAATTAATTTGTTTTCTGATAATATTTGATTAAAAGAATTCATATTTGAGATCACTTTGATAGGTGATACTGACCCCAGGGGTGGTCTACACAAGTATTGCATTCGTTGAACCACTAAGTCTGCAATAGAGCGCCGGTCCTCCTCTTGAGACTCTCCAAGAAGTGTCATCGCAGAGCCGGTCAACTAATATACGAATAGATTTTAATCATATGACAAAAATATAGACCAAATCAATAATTTTTGATTCTAATGAATTATCATGATCAATTTTAATTATTCATATCAATAGAGTTCACCTCAATTATCTGTTCCTTTCCATCCTTGCCTACTATTAGTTCGATGGCACAGATATCGAGTCCTCCAAAGGAGTCGGAGACCTCGTCGATCCATTTCTTGTATCTCTCATTAACTGCAATCTGTTCCAAAACGGCTGACCCGACGTTAGCCTTCCAGTTGCCAGTAATTGATTTTCGGCTGTTTGTCATTAGCTCTCAATTATTTGATACAATAAAGAAGAAAAGACTTACGCAAAAGCCTTGAAATTGTTTCCAATCTTCTGGATATGAACATCACATTTGGCGTCAATGTATGGCTCAATCGTACAGTAGGTTCGGGTGACGGCCACAACACTCGACAAATCGTGGAAGTCTTGCATATTCTCGACTTTCATTTTTCCCTGACCTGAGTGAGACGGACCGATCTTCACAACACATGGAAATCGAGAGGGAGGCGTCTATTACACAAATATTCAAAGTTAATTAAGTATGCTCATTTATGCTCATTTATCATCTTTTACTAGTAGTCATTGATATACAATCGGAGAAATATAGAAATTTGATAATAAAATTAACCTAGGGAAGAGCTTGAAAACAATTCTCATTCTCTATTTCCCCGATTGTATATATTGAACAATATCTCTATTTTACTGACCATTTCTCGATAACTTGGATAAAAAGTTTGCTCGATTAGAGGGAAGTTCTCCTTTCCTAACCTCCTTTGAATACCAATCAAATGCGAGAACTAAAAAAAGAGATTTTCAAGTAAATCAAAAATTGGTTGAAATTGAGAATTGAGAGGACTAACCACCCAGGGCCTATCTTGGAAATTGTACGCTTTGGATAAAAGCCAGATATTAGTTGACGATTATTTATAAAGAGAAAAGTACCTTGGTGACAATTTGGCAGAGTATTGATTCTGCCAAAAGCCAGTCCCAATAGGATATCCCTATGATCTTCGCGCACATCACGAATGTGTTGACGGATGAGCACAAAGTCGGGCCGAAAGGAACTAAATTTTAAAATCCAATCATAACTAAAAACACAAACACAGTTGTAATAATGTGTAGAGTTACCGTGCCACTTTTGATCCACTTCTATCATATCCAATGATACTGACAACAGTTCCAGATTCAGAATTCGAAGCTAAAGTAAGGTCATGGAATTCTGCCTGCTCATACAACCTTCCATTAGAATAATGTTTTATATGTTCAATAGAATACCTGTTCCACTTTGATATCCCACTCCCCCTGAAGTCGTTTGCCTCGAAAATATTTCGACCTAAAAGTGATCGAAATATGATTTAAAAGGAGTTATGACAAAGAATAAGAGGGTTTGAGTTCTAACCAATCTGTTTGGTGATCGTCGATAACTAACAAAATCTTTTGTTTGTCTTTATTGGTGGCGGTTCTGGCGATTTGCTGAACAGTGGAGGTAACGCTTCCCGTCAAAGATGTGGCGCGAGATAAGAATGATGATACTCCCGAATGATGTGGTGATGTGGGAGCACTGGTAGTATTACTGCCCCTGAAGTTCAGAGTCAGGTCTGATGATTGCGATACAGAATGAGTCGGCGGTGCGTTTGTCTCACTTCGGTTTTGCACAGCACTCGGCTTCTCGTTTGGGGGTTCCTTCCGATTAGATTTTTATTAAATTTGGAAAATTTAAACCAATTTCGGAATAACTATATCGATAGGAAAACTTACCAAATCATCTTCAAAGCCTTCTCCCGATAGGTCTCCAGAAGAGAATCGCCTCTTTAGGAAATTGGTGGTCGAGGCGAAACTCTGGCGGAACGTTGAGAAAGAAATTTTGGCGGTGAGGGTACACTTCTTTTAATTCTAGAATCGGGTGAACTTCCCTTTCCTTGTGATTCAAGGATTTATTGTTTTAATATTTTTATTAAGTAATTAAATGTTTTCTGATTTTATTCGTTTCTTATTCGTAGTGAACGCCAATCAATCAGACATTTTGTTTCTGCTATCAGTGGTAAGGCTTTTATTGATTAATATCGAAAGACTTGCGTAAAGCCGTTCTGTGCCTAACATTACTCCAAATCCTGAGTTTAGACCCAATTATACAAATCGATGAGTTCTTAACGATTGCTATCCTTTTAAGTTTGGCCTCAATTTAATTATTGTCGAAAGTGCTGTCATTCAAATTCATTGCAGTCATTCATTAGAGGCATCAAATTTTTATAACCAATTAGTTCACAATTAGATCAGAATTTATTTGTTAACCAATTAATAATCAAAACAAGCCTTATATCGAACTCACATTTAATTAAAAAACTATTTTAAATCATTTAAATATTAAACTGCAATAAATCACTGCAATCAATGTTACATATGATGACTCGTATTAATGAGTTTCTGGAGAGGGATACCCCTGAATATCCCAAATATTTCATTTTCTTTGCCCGGCGAAGCACTCCCTCAGAATTTATGCTTTTTAGGCTCTACCGTCAGACTTTCTTTACGTCAAAGTATCTAGACTAGATTTTTCTCGATTTTAAATAACCCCTTTCCCTGTGACTACCCCTCATGCGAACCCCTCCCCTATTCGATTTTTGTGAACATCCTTGCATATAATCTATGTAATTATGAATATTTTATATTTAAATCAACTTTCTTTACGAAATCAAACTTTTCGTTATTTTCCTTTTTATCTCATTATTTGTAAAAATCAATAAAATTTTACTCCAAAAGGGTTTCAATATTTAGTTTTAATCCTATTTTCCCTTTAATTTAATGGATTATATTCTTTAAAACAAAAGCCACAAAAAATTCTTTATTTAAAGAATTTTTTAAAAACATTCTATTAAAGACCAAATACAGTTTTGCCAAAGCTATCTTGGATATTTTGATTAATGATGAACTTGTATGGTAAATTACCATTACTAATATGAAACTATAGAAGTAATTAGTGATAAATAAAAATAAATATAAAATGTGACTCATATTATATATTTATTGTATAGCTTTCCAAATGTGACTCTTCATTAAATCGTAGCATTTTATTAATATTTAATCGCGTTTTCATTTTGAAATTGTAGCATGGCCAATAAGAAAATGAGATTACAGATACAAGAATAGTCCAAGATCGTCTATCTAATGATGTGGTAAAAATGTTGCCCTGAGCCCCACTAAAATTGCATATATTGATAGATACGGCGTTTCACAAAACATATTAATAATTAATATTTTAAGTCCTAATAGAAAATACGATAATTAGAATGAATAGTAAATCATTATAAATATTAAATATTTTTTCATAGATTATAATCATTTACTTATAGGCTATTATAGGGCAACGATTTCTCAGTTTCTTTTGAAAAGATTTTCCAATTCTTTATAATCAAAACTGAATGAAAATGTTTCAGAGATAAGAAATGTTGACTTTGAACGGATCAGATTAACAAAGGAGCGACACTTTGACTCTTTATGGTTTTAAATACCGTATTTCTCACATTTTAGTCAACTTTCTGAGTGAAACTAACAATAGAATGAATCTGAGCCATAAGGAGTTAAGAAATTATGCATGTTGAAAGTATGCATATTTTTTCACTATTATTCACTATGTATTCACTATGGGAATGATTCATTCATGAATGAACTTGTGCTTGATACAAAAAAG